>OY759215.1:3417215-3701591 GCA_963662175.1 Aradus depressus | reverse complement strand
AATTCATGGTGACTAATAGCTACATACTACTTTACTTGGTGCCACCCGGGGGAGAAGCCATTGTTAATTATCGAACAGCATGTCCAACCAATTCATGGTGACTAATAGCTACATACTACTTTACTTGGTGCCACCCCGGGGGAAGCCATTGTTAATTATCGAACAGCATGTCCAACCAATTCATGGTGACTAATAGCTACATACTACTTTACTTGGTGCCCCCCGGGGGGAAGCCATTGTTAATTATCGAACAGCATGTCCAACCAATTCATGGTGACTAATAGCTACATACTACTTTACTTGGTGCCCCCCGGGGGGAAGCCATTGTTAATTATCGAACAGCATGTCCAACCAATTCATGGTGACTAATAGCTACATACTACTTTACTTGGTGCCACCCGGGGGGAAGCCATTGTTAATTATCGAACAGCATGTCCAACCAATTCATGGTGACTAATAGCTACATACTACTTTACTTGGTGCCCCCCGGGGGGAAGCCATTGTTAATTATCGAACAGCATGTCCAACAATTCATGGTGACTAATAGCTACATACTACTTTACTTGGTGCCACCCGGGGGGAAGCCATTGTTAATTATCGAACAGCATGTCCAACCAATTCATGGTGACTAATAGCTACATACTACTTTACTTGGTGCCACCCGGGGGAGAAGCCATTGTTAATTATCGAACAGCATGTCCAACCAATTCATGGTGACTAATAGCTACATACTACTTTACTTGGTGCCCCCCGGGGGGAAGCCATTGTTAATTATCGAACAGCATGTCCAACCAATTCATGGTGACTAATAGCTACATACTACTTTACTTGGTGCCCCCCGGGGGGAAGCCATTGTTAATTATCGAACAGCATGTCCAACCAATTCATGGTGACTAATAGCTACATACTACTTTACTTGGTGCCACCCGGGGAGAAGCCATTGTTAATTATCGAACAGCATGTCCAACCAATTCATGGTGACTAATAGCTACATACTACTTTACTTGGTGCCCCCCGGGGGGAAGCCATTGTTAATTATCGAACAGCATGTCCAACCAATTCATGGTGACTAATAGCTACATACTACTTTACTTGGTGCCCCCGGGGGGAAGCCATTGTTAATTATCGAACAGCATGTCCAACCAATTCATGGTGACTAATAGCTACATACTACTTTACTTGGTGCCCCCCGGGGGAAGCCATTGTTAATTATCGAACAGCATGTCCAACCAATTCATGGTGACTAATAGCTACATACTACTTTACTTGGTGCCCCCCGGGGGGAAGCCATTGTTAATTATCGAACAGCATGTCCAACCAATTCATGGTGACTAATAGCTACATACTACTTTACTTGGTGCCCCCCGGGGAGAAGCCATTGTTAATTATCGAACAGCATGTCCAACCAATTCATGGTGACTAATAGCTACATACTACTTTACTTGGTGCCCCCCGGGGGGAAGCCATTGTTAATTATCGAACAGCATGTCCAACCAATTCATGGTGACTAATAGCTACATACTACTTTACTTGGTGCCACCCGGGGGGAAGCCATTGTTAATTATCGAACAGCATGTCCAACCAATTCATGGTGACTAATAGCTACATACTACTTTACTTGGTGCCCCCCGGGGGGAAGCCATTGTTAATTATCGAACAGCATGTCCAACCAATTCATGGTGACTAATAGCTACATACTACTTTACTTGGTGCCCCCCGGGGGGAAGCCATTGTTAATTATCGAACAGCATGTCCAACCAATTCATGGTGACTAATAGCTACATACTACTTTACTTGGTGCCACCCGGGGAGAAGCCATTGTTAATTATCGAACAGCATGTCCAACCAATTCATGGTGACTAATATCTACAAACTACTTTACTTGGTGCCCCCCGGGGGGAAGCCATTGTTAATTATCGAACAGCATGTCCAACCAATTCATGGTGACTAATAGCTACATACTACTTTACTTGGTGCCACCCGGGGGGAAGCCATTGTTAATTATCGAACAGCATGTCCAACCAATTCATGGTGACTAATAGCTACATACTACTTTACTTGGTGCCACCCGGGGGAAGCCATTGTTAATTATCGAACAGCATGTCCAACCAATTCATGGTGACTAATAGCTACATACTACTTTACTTGGTGCCACCCGGGGAGAAGCCATTGTTAATTATCGAACAGCATGTCCAACCAATTCATGGTGACTAATAGCTACATACTACTTTACTTGGTGCCCCCCGGGGGGAAGCCATTGTTAATTATCGAACAGCATGTCCAACCAATTCATGGTGACTAATAGCTACATACTACTTTACTTGGTGCCCCTGGGGGGAAGCCATTGTTAATTATCGAACAGCATGTCCAACCAATTCATGGTGACTAATAGCTACATACTACTTTACTTGGTGCCACCCGGGGAGAAGCCATTGTTAATTATCGAACAGCATGTCCAACCAATTCATGGTGACTAATAGCTACAAACTACTTTACTTGGTGCCCCCCGGGGGGAAGCCATTGTTAATTATCGAACAGCATGTCCAACCAATTCATGGTGACTAATAGCTACATACTACTTTACTTGGTGCCCCCCGGGGGGAAGCCATTGTTAATTATCGAACAGCATGTCCAACCAATTCATGGTGACTAATAGCTACATACTACTTTACTTGGTGCCCCCCGGGGGGAAGCCATTGTTAATTATCGAACAGCATGTCCAACCAATTCATGGTGACTAATAGCTACATACTACTTTACTTGGTGCCCCCCGGGGGGAAGCCATTGTTAATTATCGAACAGCATGTCCAACCAATTCATGGTGACTAATAGCTACATACTACTTTACTTGGTGCCCCCCGGGGGGAAGCCATTGTTAATTATCGAACAGCATGTCCAACCAATTCATGGTGACTAATAGCTACATACTACTTTACTTGGTGCCCCCCGGGGGGAAGCCATTGTTAATTATCGAACAGCATGTCCAACCAATTCATGGTGACTAATAGCTACATACTACTTTACTTGGTGCCACCCGGGGAGAAGCCATTGTTAATTATCGAACAGCATGTCCAACCAATTCATGGTGACTAATAGCTACATACTACTTTACTTGGTGCCCCCCGGGGGGAAGCCATTGTTAATTATCGAACAGCATGTCCAACCAATTCATGGTGACTAATAGCTACATACTACTTTACTTGGTGCCCCCCGGGGGGAAGCCATTGTTAATTATCGAACAGCATGTCCAACCAATTCATGGTGACTAATAGCTACATACTACTTTACTTGGTGCCACCCGGGGAGAAGCCATTGTTAATTATCGAACAGCATGTCCAACCAATTCATGGTGACTAATAGCTACATACTACTTTACTTGGTGCCACCCGGGGGGAAGCCATTGTTAATTATCGAACAGCATGTCCAACCAATTCATGGTGACTAATAGCTACATACTACTTTACTTGGTGCCCCCCGGGGGGAAGCCATTGTTAATTATCGAACAGCATGTCCAACCAATTCATGGTGACTAATAGCTACATACTACTTTACTTGGTGCCCCCCGGGGGGAAGCCATTGTTAATTATCGAACAGCATGTCCAACCAATTCATGGTGACTAATAGCTACATACTACTTTACTTGGTGCCCCCCGGGGGGAAGCCATTGTTAATTATCGAACAGCATGTCCAACCAATTCATGGTGACTAATAGCTACATACTACTTTACTTGGTGCCACCCGGGGAGAAGCCATTGTTAATTATCGAACAGCATGTCCAACCAATTCATGGTGACTAATAGCTACATACTACTTTACTTGGTGCCCCCCGGGGGGAAGCCATTGTTAATTATCGAACAGCATGTCCAACCAATTCATGGTGACTAATAGCTACATACTACTTTACTTGGTGCCCCCCGGGGGGAAGCCATTGTTAATTATCGAACAGCATGTCCAACCAATTCATGGTGACTAATAGCTACATGCTACTTTACTTGGTGCCCCCGGGGGGAAGCCATTGTTAATTATCGAACAGCATGTCCAACCAATTCATGGTGACTAATAGCTACATACTACTTTACTTGGTGCCCCCCGGGGGGAAGCCATTGTTAATTATCGAACAGCATGTCCAACCAATTCATGGTGACTAATAGCTACATACTACTTTACTTGGTGCCCCCCGGGGGGAAGCCATTGTTAATTATCGAACAGCATGTCCAACCAATTCATGGTGACTAATAGCTACATACTACTTTACTTGGTGCCCCCCGGGGGGAAGCCATTGTTAATTATCGAACAGCATGTCCAACCAATTCATGGTGACTAATAGCTACATACTACTTTACTTGGTGCCCCCCGGGGGGAAGCCATTGTTAATTATCGAACAGCATGTCCAACCAATTCATGGTGACTAATAGCTACATACTACTTTACTTGGTGCCCCCCGGGGGGAAGCCATTGTTAATTATCGAACAGCATGTCCAACCAATTCATGGTGACTAATAGCTACATACTACTTTACTTGGTGCCACCCGGGGAGAAGCCATTGTTAATTATCGAACAGCATGTCCAACCAATTCATGGTGACTAATAGCTACATACTACTTTACTTGGTGCCCCCCGGGGGGAAGCCATTGTTAATTATCGAACAGCATGTCCAACCAATTCATGGTGACTAATAGCTACATACTACTTTACTTGGTGCCCCCCGGGGGGAAGCCATTGTTAATTATCGAACAGCATGTCCAACCAATTCATGGTGACTAATAGCTACATACTACTTTACTTGGTGCCCCCCGGGGGGAAGCCATTGTTAATTATCGAACAGCATGTCCAACCAATTCATGGTGACTAATAGCTACATACTACTTTACTTGGTGCCCCCCGGGGGGAAGCCATTGTTAATTATCGAACAGCATGTCCAACCAATTCATGGTGACTAATAGCTACATACTACTTTACTTGGTGCCCCCCGGGGGGAAGCCATTGTTAATTATCGAACAGCATGTCCAACCAATTCATGGTGACTAATAGCTACATACTACTTTACTTGGTGCCCCCCGGGGGGAAGCCATTGTTAATTATCGAACTGCATGTCCAACCAATTCATGGTGACTAATAGCTACATACTACTTTACTTGGTGCCCCCCGGGGGGAAGCCATTGTTAATTATCGAACAGCATGTCCAACCAATTCATGGTGACTAATAGCTACATACTACTTTACTTGGTGCCACCCGGGGAGAAGCCATTGTTAATTATCGAACAGCATGTCCAACCAATTCATGGTGACTAATAGCTACATACTACTTTACTTGGTGCCCCCCGGGGGGAAGCCATTGTTAATTATCGAACAGCATGTCCAACCAATTCATGGTGACTAATAGCTACATACTACTTTACTTGGTGCCACCCGGGGAGAAGCCATTGTTAATTATCGAACAGCATGTCCAACCAATTCATGGTGACTAATAGCTACATACTACTTTACTTGGTGCCCCCCGGGGGGAAGCCATTGTTAATTATCGAACAGCATGTCCAACCAATTCATGGTGACTAATAGCTACATACTACTTTACTTGGTGCCCCCCGGGGGGAAGCCATTGTTAATTATCGAACAGCATGTCCAACCAATTCATGGTGACTAATAGCTACATACTACTTTACTTGGTGCCACCCGGGGAGAAGCCATTGTTAATTATCGAACAGCATGTCCAACCAATTCATGGTGACTAATAGCTACAAACTACTTTACTTGGTGCCCCCCGGGGGGAAGCCATTGTTAATTATCGAACAGCATGTCCAACCAATTCATGGTGACTAATAGCTACATACTACTTTACTTGGTGCCACCCGGGGGGAAGCCATTGTTAATTATCGAACAGCATGTCCAACCAATTCATGGTGACTAATAGCTACATACTACTTTACTTGGTGCCACCCGGGGAGAAGCCATTGTTAATTATCGAACAGCATGTCCAACCAATTCATGGTGACTAATAGCTACATACTACTTTACTTGGTGCCCCCCGGGGGGAAGCCATTGTTAATTATCGAACAGCATGTCCAACCAATTCATGGTGACTAATAGCTACATACTACTTTACTTGGTGCCCCCGGGGGGAAGCCATTGTTAATTATCGAACAGCATGTCCAACCAATTCATGGTGACTAATAGCTACATACTACTTTACTTGGTGCCCCCCGGGGGGAAGCCATTGTTAATTATCGAACAGCATGTCCAACCAATTCATGGTGACTAATAGCTACATACTACTTTACTTGGTGCCCCCCGGGGGGAAGCCATTGTTAATTATCGAACAGCATGTCCAACCAATTCATGGTGACTAATAGCTACATACTACTTTACTTGGTGCCCCCCGGGGGGAAGCCATTGTTAATTATCGAACAGCATGTCCAACCAATTCATGGTGACTAATAGCTACATACTACTTTACTTGGTGCCACCCGGGGGGAAGCCATTGTTAATTATCGAACAGCATGTCCAACCAATTCATGGTGACTAATAGCTACATACTACTTTACTTGGTGCCACCCGGGGAGAAGCCATTGTTAATTATCGAACAGCATGTCCAACCAATTCATGGTGACTAATAGCTACATACTACTTTACTTGGTGCCCCCCGGGGGGAAGCCATTGTTAATTATCGAACAGCATGTCCAACCAATTCATGGTGACTAATAGCTACATACTACTTTACTTGGTGCCCCCCGGGGGGAAGCCATTGTTAATTATCGAACAGCATGTCCAACCAATTCATGGTGACTAATAGCTACATACTACTTTACTTGGTGCCACCCGGGGAGAAGCCATTGTTAATTATCGAACAGCATGTCCAACCAATTCATGGTGACTAATAGCTACATACTACTTTACTTGGTGCCCCCCGGGGGGAAGCCATTGTTAATTATCGAACAGCATGTCCAACCAATTCATGGTGACTAATAGCTACATACTACTTTACTTGGTGCCCCCCGGGGGGAAGCCATTGTTAATTATCGAACAGCATGTCCAACCAATTCATGGTGACTAATAGCTACATACTACTTTACTTGGTGCCACCCGGGGAGAAGCCATTGTTAATTATCGAACAGCATGTCCAACCAATTCATGGTGACTAATAGCTACATACTACTTTACTTGGTGCCCCCCGGGGGGAAGCCATTGTTAATTATCGAACAGCATGTCCAACCAATTCATGGTGACTAATAGCTACATACTACTTTACTTGGTGCCCCCCGGGGGGAAGCCATTGTTAATTATCGAACAGCATGTCCAACCAATTCATGGTGACTAATAGCTACATACTACTTTACTTGGTGCCACCCGGGGAGAAGCCATTGTTAATTATCGAACAGCATGTCCAACCAATTCATGGTGACTAATAGCTACAAACTACTTTACTTGGTGCCCCCCGGGGGGAAGCCATTGTTAATTATCGAACAGCATGTCCAACCAATTCATGGTGACTAATAGCTACATACTACTTTACTTGGTGCCACCCGGGGGGAAGCCATTGTTAATTATCGAACAGCATGTCCAACCAATTCATGGTGACTAATAGCTACATACTACTTTACTTGGTGCCACCCGGGGAGAAGCCATTGTTAATTATCGAACAGCATGTCCAACCAATTCATGGTGACTAATAGCTACATACTACTTTACTTGGTGCCCCCCGGGGGGAAGCCATTGTTAATTATCGAACAGCATGTCCAACCAATTCATGGTGACTAATAGCTACATACTACTTTACTTGGTGCCCCCCGGGGGGAAGCCATTGTTAATTATCGAACAGCATGTCCAACCAATTCATGGTGACTAATAGCTACATACTACTTTACTTGGTGCCACCCGGGGAGAAGCCATTGTTAATTATCGAACAGCATGACCAACCAATTCATGGTGACTAATAGCTACATACTACTTTACTTGGTGCCCCCCGGGGGGAAGCCATTGTTAATTATCGAACAGCATGTCCAACCAATTCATGGTGACTAATAGCTACATACTACTTTACTTGGTGCCCCCCGGGGGGAAGCCATTGTTAATTATCGAACAGCATGTCCAACCAATTCATGGTGACTAATAGCTACATACTACTTTACTTGGTGCCACCCGGGGAGAAGCCATTGTTAATTATCGAACAGCATGTCCAACCAATTCATGGTGACTAATAGCTACATACTACTTTACTTGGTGCCCCCCGGGGGGAAGCCATTGTTAATTATCGAACAGCATGTCCAACCAATTCATGGTGACTAATAGCTACATACTACTTTACTTGGTGCCCCCCGGGGGGAAGCCATTGTTAATTATCGAACAGCATGTCCAACCAATTCATGGTGACTAATAGCTACATACTACTTTACTTGGTGCCACCCGGGGAGAAGCCATTGTTAATTATCGAACAGCATGTCCAACCAATTCATGGTGACTAATAGCTACATACTACTTTACTTGGTGCCACCCGGGGAGAAGCCATTGTTAATTATCGAACAGCATGTCCAACCAATTCATGGTGACTAATAGCTACATACTACTTTACTTGGTGCCCCCCGGGGGGAAGCCATTGTTAATTATCGAACAGCATGTCCAACCAATTCATGGTGACTAATAGCTACATACTACTTTACTTGGTGCCCCCCGGGGGGAAGCCATTGTTAATTATCGAACAGCATGTCCAACCAATTCATGGTGACTAATAGCTACATACTACTTTACTTGGTGCCCCCCGGGGGGAAGCCATTGTTAATTATCGAACAGCATGTCCAACCAATTCATGGTGACTAATAGCTACATACTACTTTACTTGGTGCCCCCCGGGGGGAAGCCATTGTTAATTATCGAACAGCATGTCCAACCAATTCATGGTGACTAATAGCTACATACTACTTTACTTGGTGCCCCCCGGGGGGAAGCCATTGTTAATTATCGAACAGCATGTCCAACCAATTCATGGTGACTAATAGCTACATACTACTTTACTTGGTGCCCCCCGGGGGGAAGCCATTGTTAATTATCGAACAGCATGTCCAACCAATTCATGGTGACTAATAGCTACATACTACTTTACTTGGTGCCACCCGGGGGGAAGCCATTGTTAATTATCGAACAGCATGTCCAACCAATTCATGGTGACTAATAGCTACATACTATTTTACTTGGTGCCCCCCGGGGGGAAGCCATTGTTAATTATCGAACAGCATGTCCAACCAATTCATGGTGACTAATAGCTACATACTACTTTACTTGGTGCCACCCGGGGGGAAGCCATTGTTAATTATCGAACAGCATGTCCAACCAATTCATGGTGACTAATAGCTACATACTACTTTACTTGGTGCCCCCCGGGGGGAAGCCATTGTTAATTATCGAACAGCATGTCCAACCAATTCATGGTGACTAATAGCTACATACTACTTTACTTGGTGCCCCCCGGGGGGAAGCCATTGTTAATTATCGAACAGCATGTCCAACCAATTCATGGTGACTAATAGCTACATACTACTTTACTTGGTGCCCCCCGGGGGGAAGCCATTGTTAATTATCGAACAGCATGTCCAACCAATTCATGGTGACTAATAGCTACATACTACTTTACTTGGTGCCCCCCGGGGGGAAGCCATTGTTAATTATCGAACAGCATGTCCAACCAATTCATGGTGACTAATAGCTACATACTACTTTACTTGGTGCCCCCCGGGGGGAAGCCATTGTTAATTATCGAACAGCATGTCCAACCAATTCATGGTGACTAATAGCTACATACTACTTTACTTGGTGCCCCCCGGGGGGAAGCCATTGTTAATTATCGAACAGCATGTCCAACCAATTCATGGTGACTAATAGCTACATACTACTTTACTTGGTGCCCCCCGGGGGGAAGCCATTGTTAATTATCGAACAGCATGTCCAACCAATTCATGGTGACTAATAGCTACATACTACTTTACTTGGTGTCCCCCGGGGGGAAGCCATTGTTAATTATCGAACAGCATGTCCAACCAATTCATGGTGACTAATAGCTACATACTACTTTACTTGGTGCCCCCCGGGGGGAAGCCATTGTTAATTATCGAACAGCATGTCCAACCAATGCCCACAGTTCCTTAGCTTTTCTACGATATACAATACAATACGTCAGTTATCTCTTTATTTCAACAGAAAATATATTCCCATCATATGTTCACATTTTCCGCAATATCCAAAAAAATTACTGCCATTTTTCGACTTTCAATACAATTGTTTCTTCAATTTGGAAATACGAAGCCAAAGTTTATCGAAATTGGTCCTTAAAAATTAGATATATTGTATGGGACGCGGTCCCAAAAAAACGTTTGTGCAGAACGCGAAGTAGGTATATACAGTTTGACTAAGCCAATAGACCTCAGCCCGCGCTAAATTTTTATTCACCTGGGGTAAGGGTCATGGTATAGGCTCGGAACCATCGCTTAACGTCCCATCCGAAGAACGGCGTGCTCAAGATTTTTTCATCTTCCAGATAAAAAAACCTAACCGGCCGGGTTTCGATTTACATCTGATATTTGGTAAATGATGTTTGTACATTTAATAAAATGACTAAATGTACAAAACTCATTTCACAGATATGGTAGGGTACATCCTTTATTTTGTTAGAATCTGATAATTTTATCTTTCATTAGTTTTAGTTAACCTTGATTATTAGATATAAAGAAAAATATTTAGGACCGAATAAATGTCTAACAAGGAGCCACGAGTATTCCAACCTTCTTATCTGATGTATAAGAAGGGTCCGCATGCAGCACTCATTTCTAAACCTGACCATGTAATGCCCAAACCAGTAGTGTATATATACAATGTTTGTGGAATAAATAGTTCAAAAAAAGTTCGTTTTACACATTTAATTTTTTCTCAGGCACTTGCAATTCAAAAGTTTAGTTTTTTTTGTAATTTTCCCACCAGAAAGTGTTCCAAGATGTAAGTCCATGTCAAATTTAAAGTTTTTAGCTCCACCGGAAGAGGGTTAGGATGTCCATGAGTGGTAACAGTTTAGCTTTTTTTTTTGTTTTTATAAAAGGTAATTGTTTGAAGAGTTAAGAGGCCGAGCCGATAGAGCACTCTGCTGGCAGGTAATGTTTAGTCTGTACTTGCTATGATTTAGAGGGAGAGATGATACTTACAGAGGCCTTGTCGATGGTGGTAAAAACGCCGGTGGACTCGACTACATAATCAGCCCCAGCCTCTCCCCACTTGATGGCAGCCGGGTCTCGCTCCGTGAACACCCTGATCTTCTTACCTGTCAAACATACATCAAATTTATTTGCAACATCAGGTCGCCGTCCAACCTGCCAAGGAGGTTGGGTTCCGTTCAGACCGGCTACCGGCTACAGGCTACAGGCTATGCAGTCACGTGCCGTGATGAATTGCCGATATTTTTATAGAGCGTTTAACATTTTACACATTTGAATAAAATAATGGGAAAATTAACTATTGAAGAGGCAGGCTCATGTCCACCAGAGCAACGGAAGAGCGCTCTGGTAGTAGGCGATGTGACCTCATAGTTAAAGCCCGGGCATGAGTCACAATAACAAGGAGAATTTATCATTAGTCACTTGGTGTAAATTGTTGACAAAGATTTTTTTTTTAATTGAAAACCACAATATAATATTATATTGGATATTATGATGATGACATGATTATTTTAAAATGGCTAAAGTTGGTGGAAACTTAACTGGAATAAAAAAAAAAAAATGTTTGGTAGACCAAAAGGCCAAACAAGTGTTCGTATATAACCACCGTTATCAAGGATATTTGAAACTGGTCTCAAATCAAGGACATCTTTCCTTAACTTTAGTGTATATGTTACGAACAATGCCCGAAATCGTGCAATGTCCGACATTGTACAGATTCACCTGTGCAATGTCGACGTTGCACACCCAGACTGTACAATGTCCGAAATAAAGATATATTTCGGACTTTGCACAGCTTTACTCGTACAATGTCAGCATTACCCAAGCCAATCTGTGCAAAGTACTTATAATGGATTTAATTTTTAAACAAAAATCTATTTATTAGTGCAACTGGACGAGTTGTGGCATTTTGAATTACATTTTAGTTCTATGCTAAAGCTAGAACCTGTACTACTTCAAATATAGGAACGACGGGAGGGGCAGATATATCGTCCCGCCGGCGGAACGCCAGCAAATACGCCCCCAAATTTTGTAATATTTCGATTTATGTTTGTTCTAGGAATTTATGTACCCAGATGAATGATTATCGCCACAACTCGTCCAGTTGCACTAATAAATAGATTTTTGTTTAACAATTAAATCCATTATAAGTACTTTGCACAGATTGGCTTGGGCAATGCTGACATTGTACGAGTAAAGCTGTGCAAAGTCCGAAATATATCTTTATTTCGGACATTGTACAGTCTGGGTGTGCAACGTCGACATTGCACAGGTGAATCTGTACAATGTCGAACATTGCACGATTTCGGGCATTGTTCGTAACATATACATCGGACCATTAGTATCTGAGACATGGTTAATTGTAGTGGCGCCATATTTCACACTTCCAAAGAAAACAACCTCATGATTATATGCAAGGTGTCCCGCGGTGCATCCTCATTCCTTCTCTTCATGAGACCTCAACTGCACTTTTACTTAAAAACCATAGCGTTTATTGAGAATACGTCGGGAAAGGAACAAAAACAAAATAAGTACCATTGACGACGAGGTAGTCGCCGTCCCCTGAGACCTGGCCGGTAAACTTGCCATGGGTGGAGTCATGTTTGAACAGGTACACCATGTACTCCACATTCAGGAACGGGTCGTTCACTGCTACCACCTAATCAAACACAAAAAAATAGTTTTTTAAGTTTTTTTTTTGTAAAAATTTCATGGTTTATTTATGGATCTAAGTATCCTATAATAATTTTACAATGAACCTACTTATTATTATTGTTAATAGTGTCCGTACGTTTCTGTCGGAGGATGAAACCAAGATAACAAATCAAATCGTCGGTATATACCATGCCCAGCTCGGAAACTAGAACTTCGCTCCCTCTCACACACTCTCACTCTCTCTTAAAACTAATCGACCGAATTTGCTCATAATCAATAATTGTCATACACAGGGACTCTGAACCCTCATATAAAATTTCATGTTGATACATTAATTACAACGGCAGTTATGAGCACATTCAAGTCGAGCGCCCCTCACGCTGAAAATCAATATTTTCTCCTATATAAACGTGTCGATATATTCATCCTAACAGGAGTTGTCTTCCTATAGATACATTTTTGGAATCAAGGATATCAATTTAATCAAAAACAATCTTTTACATGATTAACAACACTAAAATAACTTCAACACATTAAAAAAAATACTTAAAAACATACTAATTAGTTCGAATACCCGTCATTTTGAAGATATGTATGTAAAGAAAAACATAGAAATTAAATTCAATAAATAAATCGATTATTACAAATGAACATTAAACAAGGGTACGTTCGAATATTAGGTTATACATGTGAATACATGGAACAATCTGCTAATAAAAATAAACTATTTAGTTCAACAACTTGTATAGGAGAAAATAAATCACTAATAATTGTTGAAACGTGTACCATGGTAACAGACATCACAACAACCCCCACCCCTCCTCTTTCATTTATAGTAGTCACAAATATCAATAAGATTTCCACATAATGAAGACTTACTGATTCAATATTCACATTTCAAGCTAATGTTCCTTAGAACAGAAGCCCCGCAAGGGCTCATCGACAGAGGAAGGGTGGATAGGACTCCAGCCTACTAACCGTGAGATAGCGGAGGCATTATATTCTAATATTACATTTCCAATTGCTAAAAAATAAATGAATACCTGTATTTTTGAATGCCTGAAGTAACGTTTAGGGGGGTAGCAATAATTGTTTATTACATATTATATTATTACAGACGGAATTATTTTTCTAACTTGCAATCGATATTTTTCCTCTACAAACTATATATGCATTATTTTCATATTATTATTTTTATTATTGGTATTTTAAAAATATTAATAATGATTTATGTGAAAGACCCACTAGTCCCGGTACAAAAATGTTTTATTTTTATTAAAGCAATAGATAAATTATACAAAAATGTCTCAAATACAATGTAACAACAAAATAATTAGAATATAGAACCAAGACAATAATGGTTTTCTTTTTTAAAAGAAATAAAATGAAGACGTGAAAGAAATGTTCTTCGATTTTATCACAAAAAAAAAAATAAATAAAAAAAAACTGAGGTCAAATCTCGATAAATGATAACAAATATTCTAGTTAATTAAATATTTTTCTATCTACTATGATGTGCTGATAAGGTGATAACGGGCGATTTATGTGCACCCCCTTCCAAAAGTGTTACTTATCGTAGGGACACAAATCTGAACTAGACAATCAACATAAATAGTTGATATATATTACGTATAAGTGATGGAAGATAATTTACTTAAGAAGAAAGGAAATAGTATTATTAATTTTGAATTAAAAACAAAATGATTGGTTTTATTGTGTACCTATATTGAAAATGAAAAACACAATAACGAAAACTATGTAAATATATATATATATATTTTTTTTTTTTTTTTTTTATTCTAAATTTATAATACTTTCGTCAATTTTTATGTACAATCAACCAGATGCCTGGGACGTGCACATAGACTGCGCAATACTGAGGAAACCTCTTCTGATCAGAGAGAAAAAAATCTATCAATTTGTAAATCTAGAAGTATAGACAGGAATAATATACCTCAGCACCCTGCTCTACGGCGCTTCTCAGCACCAGCCGGCCGATTCTTCCAAAACCGTTGATTCCTATTTTCGACATTTTGCCAAAAAGAGTCTCTGAAAAAATATCAATGAAAACAGAAAGTAAATAATATATAGAGCTTAATCTAAATTTAAACAATATATATTATACAATATGTTTTACTGGTTAAAAGTCTACATTGAGTGATTTCAAAATCCATGTTTTATACGAAATTTAAAGAAGAACACCGTTGCTGAAATTTTATAATTTATGTTTTGGAGTTGATAAACATTTATCATCGCTTAACTCATTTTTTTTTTTTTTTCAAAAATATCTATACATAAAAAATACGAAGAAAAAAAGTATGATTTAAAAAAAATAATGTCTATTTGACTAAATATATGAGAGTATTTTCGGTATTGCGACCAACTTCAGCCATGACTTAACAAATACTAAATGGAAGAAGTCCAACAAGTTTTCATTACGAACTGCCCCTTTTTTCAGCGTCCTCACCCGGGCTTTCTCCTGTAAAGTTTTGAATAATGTTTTTAAAAACGATTTCGTCTCAAATTGAAAACCTAATAACGGAAAATTCGAAATAGCACCAATGCTGATTAAAATACAAATCAACCAGTAAAATACAAATTTTTCACAATATCTCTACAAAAATGTTAAGTATCATTATCTATACACATTTCAAAATCGAGTACTAATTAAGCTCTGTGGCACTTTGAAGCGATATGCCTACTACCAAAGATAGAGAATAAAAAAATGACTAATGTAAATAGCAGAATTGCTCTAAATGAAAGTTAGAATGCCACGCCCCATTGTGGCTAGCAATTATGTAATTTCTACAAAATATGTGAATTAATTTGGAACATTGGTGTGAAGCGGTACGGCATCTATATTATGGACACACTGTAGCCAATATTTCAAGATAAAGTTCTTTTTTGAATTTACAAAAGGGCTCTGTACAATATTGCAGGCTTTCCCATCAATCTGTATTTGATATCTTATACTGTAAGCAGTATTACACGAATTCTTCAAATATTTGAGTTAAATAATAAATGTACTATCTCGGGTGGGAATATGTAGTAAGTAATAAAAGACGAATTGAATCTTCTACTGAAGAAAAGTGGCCTGCTGAGTAAACCCATCAAGCAACGCAAGTACAATTAGACAAGTCGAAAAACTCATTGACTATTTGAAGGGTAGAAATGTACAAGGATCAGTGATACATAGAAAAACAAAAATAATGATTATCTCCTGAAATTGGTCAAAAACGAACTCATTTGATAACCGCTGAGCCTTGTCGATTATCTCCGCCAAGGACAGCCAGATAACAAACATAAATGGGAAAACCTTTGTATAATTTACATAAATGTCCCAAATCAGAAAACTTGATTTGAGATCTTCGAATATGAAAAATAAGTAAATAAAAATTGTAAGGATTGGCTGGCAATTATAATCTTTCTATTGAGGCCAGCCATTGTGTAACAGCCCGATAGGTCAGTTTCAAGGACAGACCACCGGGACATTTAAAAAAAATATATATATATATTTCAGTTTTTCAGAGTAAATATGTAATAAAAACGTTTAAAAAAGTAGTTTCGAAATAAAAAAAATTGATAAAATCATGATGGATGAGTTATTCAGTTAAAAACAATTGACCTAATTTACTTATTTCCTGTCATTTATTCAATTTTGAGAATGTTTTTACTATTAATAGCTACAGTGGTTCATGCAACAATTAAAAATAGGTAGAACAACCCGGCTTACACGAAGAATAAAACGAACTCCTGATAAGGAAATTATAGTTATTTTCGATATGAAGTGCCTATTGACAAGTAGTGGACAGTTCGTCGGGATATTAATTGTGTCAGTTAGAGAGGAGATAGAAGAACAAGATTGCAGACTTACTGAAATATTTGTAAGGAACAGCGCCGGTGGAAGACGGGAGAGAAAAGAGCAGAGAAACGTAGCACAGCTGTATTCTATAGAATTACAGCGACTTACCTCGGCAATCATCGGATATATTCGGCAATAGAACTTTACAGCGACCAATCATCGGATAGTCTCGGCACTACTGCGACTAGTTGATCTGCTGCTAACCCAGAAATGTAGATAAATATCCCATCATTTTCAGTGATATGAATTAAAGACATCGATTTAGATGAGAAATGTTTATCTACTGAACAACAGTAATGCAGACAGGGAAAAAACTACATTCACAGTACTAAAAAAAGTCGTTGCTGAATGACCGGCAATATACGTCACCAGGACGAGTTAATCAATTAAGATTTCGCTCTCCCTCCAAAACCAATCCACTATTTGGACTAAACATCAATAGTTGACTACCTGGAGGACCTGCTCAATCCTCACAATTAGTGTCGATACATTCATCAGTGTCGTCGCTATTTGAATGCGGTGAGGGCGCATCGCCCTTCAAGAGGTGACACCTGTCACACGTGCAACAAAACATTATATAAAAATACACAATTTTTTTGTTTTCCATTCTTTTATTGAATTTTAGTGATTATTTTTTATAAAAGCCCGTAACATTTTCTCTCCAAATTTCCAAATCTACTGAACGAAATTGTTTAAAAAATGCCACTTATTCATGACTTCGCAACTATAAAAGATAGGAGAAAAAAATTGTAATTTTCATTTAAGGTTAGGTTTTATGACTCAAGCCCGGGCTTTAACTACGAGGTCATATCGCCTACTACCAGAGCGCACTTTCGTCACTCTGGTGGACATGAGCCCGAATCTACTATGGGAGTCCTAAATTTTGCCTACCCTAAATTTTTATTCAGATAGGGTAGGGGGTCTTTAACGACTACCTGACATCGTACAGGCTCGGGACAATCGCTCAATGTCCCATCCGAAGGAGGGCGTGCTTACGTTTATTTTACCTCCCAGATAAAATGAACTAAGGGCCTCGGTCGGGTTCCGAACCCACGTTCTTGAGCTCAGAAGGCAAGCACGCATACCACTGAGCTATCGGCGCCTCTAATTTTCATTTTATTAAAATTTGTTAGAATAATTGAGGCGCTGAGTTCCAAAAGTCGTTCTTTCTGTTTTTTTTTTTTTTTTTGAGAAATTATGATAGTAGTGGTTTATTATCCAATTTTTCCTCATCTTTTGATCTGTGTTATCAGTTTGTAGCAAAACTCGCTCTTTCTGGCCTATAAATAGCTTTGAAAATCACGGTTAGTTACAAAACTCGTTCTTTACTCCAATAGATGAGATCCAAAAGTGGTTCTTTACGTATGAAGCTTCAGTTGGTGGCAAAACTGTTTCTTTACTAATCATAACCTGCTCATATCGTACGTTCTTCTTTCGCTGGTCTGTCCTTAGTCCTTTCGTGTCTTTGTTTTTAGCTAATTTTAGTTGAAATGAAAGAGCGTTTTATGACCTGGTTAAGGCAGAAGAACCACCATCTGTACTGAAACTGTCATTCGACTGTCAAAAGAACCTGGTTCTTCCAAAGGTGGCGGACCAGTCTGCCTACTACAGCCGCCAGTTGTACTTATATAACTTTGCAGTATGCGAGGGTTCTTCCCAAGGTAAAGGAGTTCAGGATCCAAAAAACGTGTTTTTATACATTTGGTGTGAACATGAGCGTAATAAGGGCTCAAGCGAAATTGCATCCATCCTTTATTACCACTTAGGAACTCGTGACATGGAAGGGATCACTGAGGTTAAGCTGTTAAGCGACGGGTGTCCAGGCCAGAATAAAAATATCACAGTGGTGGGCATGTTAAGTAAATTCCTGGCTGAGACTAACACATCAGTGACCAAAATAACGATAACCTTTCCTGTGGTGGGGCACTCTTTCCTTCCCCCCGACAGGGTATTTGGTCGTACAGAAAAGGTGATCAGAAAGAAAGACGCTACTATTCTCCCTGAAGAATATCTGCAAATTTTCTCTCTCTGGAACGGTCCGTCAGGTGAAAGAAGAGGTTCCCATGCACGGCTGGAAAAAAGGAGTGGCTTCTGTGATAAAACCCACTTCTGAACTCCATTTCCGATTCGCTTTATCGAAGCGTATTATTCTTCAAAAAACTTCAAGAGGATCAATATTGATCGCGGGTGAAGTTCACTACCGAAATAACTTGTGTACGTTTAAACCGGTCTTTAAGAAAGGAAAAGTAGCCACTAGCTTAGTGCCAGAAGTCTTGCCTTATAGCGTCAGTGTTAAAGATGCCAAATGGAGGATGTCAAAGCTTTGTGGAAAAACATTTCGGAGATGATTGGCATGACCAGGAAGGGTTGGCCTTCTACAGAAATGTATTCAACGGTAATGATGAAGCCCCAGCCTTAGATGCAGCAGATGAGGAGGAAGAAGGACCCGACTTTTTTGAGGAATATGATGATCTTAGGGTGTAAGATTTATGCAAGTGCTTAAGAAGCTGCTTTGCGTTACGTAAAAGTAGAGAACACATATAGTGTTCTCTACTTTTACAGATTTTGCATGAAAAAAAAAAAAAAAGTTATACCTAATGGTACGTTTGTTTTAAGCATTTCACCTATGTTTTTTTGTTATTTTTCCTTATGCGCATTTTAATTTTTATGACCAGTATTATTTAGGTACCTACTTCTTATGCTAACTGAGATATACTGTGTCGTCTTGTCTTTATTTTAGTCACATTGCCTCCAAGTTGAGAGTTTTCAAGATAGAGATTTAAGAAAAATATTTTTATTCGTGTGTTTATTTGTTTACTGAACGTTTTCTTTATTAAATAAGGTTTTTGTTTACTGATACTTTTTTTCTTCCTCGAGAGTGAAATTGTGTCAAAACTGGTTCTTTACTGGACCGATAGTTCCAAAACTGTTTCTTTAAGGCGGATGGTGGCAAAACTGCTTCTTTACTAATTTAAAAGTAGTGTTCCTGCTCCTTTCCATTTGATCCACGTTATTTTTCCCTTGGTATGAACCATCAGTATTGCCAACCACACAAAATGAAATTAAAAGTGAATAATAAAATCATATCGGTTGGTTTTAAACACTTTTTTGCATATTCTGAAGAACCACTCATTTCGGAAAGAACGACTTTTGGAACTCAGCGCCTCAATTGAAAATATAATAGAATAAAAATCAATGTATATTATATAAAACCTAATAATTTCAATTTTTATTAGGCTTCGTACACAAATATTTAATAGAATCGATCATTTCAAAAGCTGAAAGGGTTATTATTCTTAAGTTATTTTAACTATTTCTTAAAAATAATTAGATAACTCAGTGATTTTTATATCTATCTTTAAAATAAATACATTAATAACTGAATTGTTGTACCAAGTAATTCCTCTGTTTGGTTGTAAGATGCATTGCCTCTGTTCGTATTTTCAGCAAATATCAAATAGAAGAATAAATAAACACAAGCTGCAAAGCACCTTTGCCACCATTCAAAGGAATAAAGGAATGAGTTACTTAATGTATTCTTAATGCTTCAATGGTCGTTTGGTTAATGTTAAATTAAAAAAAGGGACCTAGTGAAAACATTAAGGAGAAAAAAAACGACACAAATATGTTGTTACTAAAAGCAGAAGCATATAGTTCCATTTATTTCTTATATAAAAAACATTCATTGATATATAAAACTATTTCTGACCAGTCCCATCATGTTGGATTAATCCAATGACTTAATTTAAGCAGTTTCCCTACTTCATCGTACTTCATAAGGCGTACACATTAGGGTGGGTCGAAAAAATCTATTTTTTTTTTTCCGAACCGCTATAGCGCGGAAAAGTTGCCTCATTTGAAAGTAAGAAAAACGACGTAAAAATTTTTTAAATCGGTTGACATCTTCCTTCGCGCATCGTACTTGAAATTTATGGAAATTGACAAAATTGAACATTTTTCGTCATTTTTTTAATATTACTTAAAATTCTACGATCGACATGCTATTGTTTTTATGCTTATTTCACGATTCAATAAAGTTAAATAAATTAAAACATTACTAATAATTAAATTTTTTCTGGTCCCACAAAGTGTTCGAAAAACGGGAATTTACAACAATTTTGCAACTTTCACTGTGGAGCTCTTCGCCCGTTTTGTCACAACAAAACGAGCCAGAACTCACCACGAGAAGGTGGCTGCACGTGCAGAAGGTGGCTGCATCCACACCCTACCCAACCAACCATCCAAAGTAGGGGTGTGTTGTTTACATTATATTTTAAAATTTCACAAACGGACTCAGTGAATCACAGTTACTTCTTCTGTTTTTGTCAATATGTACAAGTTTAAAGTCTGACTTTTGGGAGAAATCATTCATAATCGACCTTGATAATAGCGTAGGTATTATATATAGCCATAATAAAGCTAATATAGCCATCTCTAGCTTCATGTTCACATACTTTAGTTGAGGCCTCGGTAACAAGTTTGACACATCTCTCTACTGCCTCAGTGTGACAGGGAAACTTTTTGATGTCTCTGATGGGCTTTGTATCAGAATTGATAAGTGATTTAATATCATTATCACATACTTCCCTTAATATTGGGGGAGGATACAACTGGCAAGTATTCCAGTCAATAATTTCAGTGTAACCGGTTGCTTCAAAGTTTATCTTGGGTGGCACGAAGTTTCTAATCGTTTTTCCTTTAGAGGTGCATTGCCTTGCCTTTAAAATTCTCCTATATCCAAGCTCCAATGTGTTCTCTGTCATCAAGGATCATAGCCAACAGTATGTTTTCTGGATGTGCAAAGAACGCATTGCGTTCAATTACTGGATTAATGATTTGAAGTAGGTCGTCAGATAAATACCGTGATGTTTGAATTGCTAGAAACACATGTTTAGGGCCGTCAGTAAAATATTTGTTCTTCTTGATGGTGAACCACACAGGCGTGTATGATTTCAAGATGAAGGTAACTATTTCTTTTATTTATAGTTCTCAGAAGGATTTCGCTAACTTATGTACAACCTAAGCACTCTATTGGCCGCAGTTAGCCATCTAGAATGTGACAGAGGGCCAGGATCTCGAATTGACAAATCCTCTGGGCAATGCCCCGACTTTATTGCTTTGGATATGCCTAATAAATACTGGTGGTCTTTGCTCAGCATCTTTCTGTCTACTTCTGGAATCAAACAATCTACAGATTCATACTCGACTACAGCTAGCTTTTCGCACCCAGTAATCTGTTGTCCAATGGGCCCAGAAAAAGATTTTGGCCATCTGGTTCCACCATCTATATGTTGTAAAATATGACGAAAAGGAAGTTCGTTGAAATGCAGTAGACACACGCTCCACTGTAGTGATCTTCCCACGTGCATTTCTAGCTTACGGATGACGCGATTTTTCCAGCCGGTGTTGGTAACAGTGCCGTCACACCCAATCACTTGTATATTTTCAAGCGATATTTCAAGTTCAGACAGATAAGGAATAATGCTTCGAGTTATGTCGGTTGAAGAACTCGAGGAAGGAGAAACATGACCAATGTAAGTTGATCCAGGTTCCTGAATCAGAGAATAATGTTCTTCTTTTCTGTTCCTGCGAAATTGCTTTGCGTGTACTTTTTCGACAAACAAAGTATCGTCTTTTCTGCCGTCAAAGTAAAGGCCACAAATTTCTTCATTAAGTGTACGCTTCAAATCAGTTCTGACACGACGCTCTTCTGCCAGCGACTGACTAAATGTGACGAGTAGTATGGTAGGAGCGATGGAGGAGGCAGTGTCATTATGAAGCGAAGTAGGAGGCTTTTCGAACACATTTTTCGACCGGAAAACATTTAATTATTAATGATATTTTAATTTATTTAACTTTATTGAATCGTTAAGTAAGCATAAAAACAATAGCATGTCGATCGTCGAATTTTAAGTTATATTAAAAAAATGATGAAAAATGTTCAATTTTGTCAATTTTCATAAATTTCAAGTACGATGCGTGAAGGAAGATGTGAACCGATTTTAAATTTTTTCACGTCGTTTTTCTTTCTATTAAAGGAGGCAACTTTTCCGCACTATAGCGGTTCGGGGAAAAAAAAATCGATTTTTTCGACCCACCCTAGTACACATCCTTTGACTATCTAAACAACAATCAAATGGTAAAGTTAGATATTACGACTCTTATAGCATATAACAACCAGGTCATATCGCCTACTACCAGAGCGCTATTTCGTCGCTCAGGAGGACATGAATCCTACTCTATTGTGGGAGTCTCTCCATTCTCTTCTTTAACAGTTTCTGCCTGTAGAGAACACATCGGCATTCTTCAAATGTTAATACGAGTAGTAAAACCACCTTTTTATATATTTCTGTTTGTATATATCTGATGTAAAAAATATTCTGCTTCATTGTTAGCTGCTGGTTGAAAAAATAATGTAAGGCAAGGCTGGTCTACACAAGTAAGACCACGTTAAACGCAGCTAGGATGCATCTCCATACTAAATCACGCACACAACTCCAATATTGTTTAGATCACTATGGGTAGTATCAATAGTGTGCATTTTATTGAAATTGAAATGCAATGGGCCATTGGAGTGGTTTCTCCCCCCTATGTATCAACATATGCCTCTTCATGCTGCCATATTGCCTACAACTGTAGTTGCACGACTCACATTGGAACGGTTTCTCTCCCTTATGTATCAACATATGCCTCTTCATGCTGCCAGATTGCCTACAACTGTAGCTGCACGACTCACATTGGAACGGTTTCTCTCCCTTATGTATTAACATATGATTCTTAATGCTGCCAGAATGTCTACAACTGTAGCTGCACGACTCACATTGGAACGGTTTCTCTCCCTTATGTATCAACATATGCTTCTTCAAATTGGAAGACTGTCTACAACTGTAGCTGCAAAACTCACATTGGATTGGTTTTTCTCCCTTATGTATCAACATATGTCTCTTCATGCTGCCAGATTGTCTACAACTGTAGCTGCAAAACTCACATTGGATTGGTTTTTCTCCCTTATGTATCAACATATGGTTCTTCAAGCTGCCAGATTGTCTACAACTGTAGCTGCAAAACTCACATTGGAACGGTTTTTCTCCCTTATTAATCAACATATGCTTCTTCAAATTGGAAGACTGTCTACAACTGTAGCTGCACGACTCACCTTGGATTGGTTTTTCTCCCTTATGTACCAACATATGCTTCTTCATGCTGCCAGAATGTCTACAAATGTAGCTGCAAAACTCACATTGGAACGGTTTTTCTCCCTTATGTATCAACATATGCTTCTTCAAATTGGAAGACTGTCTACAACTGTAGCTGCACGACTCACCTTGGATTGGTTTTTCTCCCTTATGTATCAACATATGCTTCTTCATGCTGCCAGAATGTCTACAAATGTAGCTGCAAAACTCACATTGGAACGGTTTTTCTCCCTTATGTATCAACATATGCTTCTTCAAATTGGAAGACTGTCTACAACTGTAGTTGCACGACTCACATTGGATTGGGTTTTCTCCCTTATGTATCAACATATGTATCTTCATGCTGCCAGATTGTCTACAACTGTAGCTACAAAACTCACATTGGAACGGTTTTTCTCCCTTATGTATCAACATATGCTTCTTCAAATTGGAAGACTCTCTACAACTGTAGCTGCACGACTCACATTGGAACGGTTTCTCTCCCTTATGTATCAACATATGCCTTTTCATGTGGCCAGATTGTCTACAACTGTAGCTGCACAATTCACATCGGAACGGTTTTTCTCCCCTATGTATCAACATATGCTTCTTCATGCTGCCAGATTGTCTACAACTGTAGCTGCAAAACTCACATTGGATTGGTTTTTCTCCCTTATGTATCAACATATGTCTCTTCATGCTGCCAGATTGTCTACAACTGTAGCTGCAAAACTCACATTGGATTGGTTTTTCTCCCTTATGTATCAACATATGCTTCTTCATGCTGCCAGAATGTCTACAAATGTAGCTGCAAAACTCACATTGGAACGGTTTTTCTCCCTTATGTATCAACATATGCTTCTTCAAATTGGAAGACTCTCTACAACTGTAGTTGCACGACTCACATTGGATTGGTTTTTCTCCCTTATGTATCAACATATGCTTCTTCATGTCGCCAGATTGTCTACAACTGTAGCTACACAACATACATTGGAACGGTTTTTGCAGATTTTTCATATAAGAGTTTGCGTTATAGTCCCCTGACGTCCAACGTATGTCCAGCTGTGGAGAAACGGCACTTATATGTCGCAAAACAATGTGTTTCCTAAGTCTGCCTCGGCTGACAGATAGATGACCACAATGAAAACACACCATCGTCACGGACCCAACAGTGTCACCTGAAACAGAATGAAACAAGTACCTTTGAAGTTTCAATGATACCCAGCAAAAGTAGAGCATGATAAAACGCTAAAGCAGTCGGCCAATTGCCCTGTAGCCTTTTTTCTTTGATGGACCGAGAATAATAATAATTCATACACAAAAACTAACTAAAAGTATTTAATGTTTGTGAAAAGTATGCCTTAATACATCACGCCAATCCACTTATACAAGAATTATCTACAAACACCCTCCCCACAAATCCACCACGACGCCTCAAGCGGATATGGCAGAGGGACCTGCTCCAGGACTAGCTTGGACTCCTCTCGGGCACGTACCTCAGCAGTACAGCCACGCACCTGACACTGCTCTATTTATCACAATTGCTAATGGCAAATGTTATTATGCCGTTGTAAATATATAAATAAATAATTGTATTTAAAATGTCTGTAATTATGCCTTACAATCAAAATGTTTTCAGGTCTGTGGACCGCTAATTATAAGGAATATGACTACACAGAAAATAGGAAGATGATTGGTATAGTTTAGAGTAGAACAGACTTACCCAAATCATCAGCTAACAGCAGTTCGGGTTCCTCTTTTATATGGACTTTTTTATCTTCGAAATCTGAAAATACAAAACAATTAGGCACAATCGCTGCAGTCAAAAAGAAAACTTCATGCTACAATTTAGGGCAGTTCTCAATATTATTTCCCCAGAGTATAGGGGAGGTTATATAATCGCTCAAACATTCGCTGCGGAGTTTTCAACAGATTTCATTGTTTCTAACTCAACTGCCGATTGCCTTTGTAATGAAAATATTGACATGATATAAGTCCGGATATAATGACCAATTCTCGACTTGCCAAGGTCAGTGCGTTGGATGATAGAGACCTTCCTCTATAACAATGGTAGCTTCCACCCAGCCAAATAACCTCGATTGCTCTTGTTTCTCTGATCTAATATAGGTTACAGCGGTTCTCAATATTATTTCCCAGATATACGAAGTATAGGGGAGGTTATATAATCGGTCAAACATCAACATGCCACTAACCCAGCCTTCCATTAGTGAATCTGCAGGATCCCATAAGTAGCTACGTCCTGGTATAAGGACAGCTCCGCGACTTGCCAACGTCTCCGGCGTCGTTGCGTTGGATGATGGAACCTTTCTCTATAACTATGGTAGCTCCCATGTAATTACGCTTTACAAGCAAGACGTTTTCAGGTCCATGGACCGCTAATAGACAGAAACAAGACTGCACAGAAAATAGGAATAGTTATAGGAAGATGTTTGCTATAGTTTAAAGTAGAACAGACTTACCCAAATCATCAGCTATCAGCAGTTCGGGTTCCTCTTTTATATGGACCTTTCGATCTTCGAAATCTGAAAATACAAAACAATTAGGCACAATCGCTGCAGTCAAAAAAAGAACTTCATGCTACAACTTAGGGTGGTACTCAATATTATTTCCCTTAGTATAGGGGAGGTTATATAATCGGTCAAACATCAACATGCCACTAACCCAGTCTTCCATTAGTGAATCTGCAGGATCCCATAAGTCAAGCTACGTCCTGGTATAAGGACCGCTCCGCCACTTGCCAACGTAGCTCCCACATGTATCGTCTAAATTGTGTCATGTCGCATGCCATGTAACCTTGGAATTACCAAGATGAGCTCGACTGCCCTGGTTTTCTCTGATCTAACATAGGTTGACGAAATTGATCGAAACTGTTCCACGAGAAATATCCGACAATTGTTATTCTATCAGGTTTGAGATAGGAGCAATATTGAAGAAGTTATAGCGTGCTAAAGACAACAAACAAGTGATCGACAACAAGCACTGAACCGATAATTCACTTCTCTTGAAGCCCCCAAATCAAGATATGACTGGATTCACCCTCCATATGTACAATACTTACAGACAGTGAGAGAGGTTCCTTCTTCAGGGAGGTCTGGCTCTTGTTTAATGTACATCCTTCTGTCTCCTTGGTCTGCCGACATAAACAATAACTGTTCAAACATACTACACCTCCTGCAGAACAGTATACATTCTGTCATTTACTAGAGAAATATAATATGAGGAAGTTATATAAGGCCAAGTGGGCCCTGGAATGTTTGACCAGTGGTTCTTATTCCATTAAATAAATATCAGTAGAAAAAATACTAATCGACTATGATTTTCTATGTGATTAAAAAGAATCAATATTCTATGATTTGGACCGAAACATTCGTCTCTTACACTAGAATACCTGATGATTATATGTTAACCTGCAGAGGTTTATCTATTCAAAGTAAATTAACTTATACTTAATAATTTATAGTAAGCAAGTAAAGAGCAACTTGCAGAACAGTAAACTGTTGAGCTGATTATTGTTCCGCATAGCCAATGTTTGAACAGGACTGTGAAACTTAATTCGTTTGTCCTCCTTCCCCGTGCAAAAATGTTTTCTATATTTATCTTGGGCCATCGGGGACTTGGATTATTGCACTAAAACAATCATCTCCTAGTGACATTTTCTGGAGCAACAGCTCATAGCTAACGCTACATCGATAACATTGGACATTCTTAGCTTTGTGTCTCTCAACCTCATTATACCGTTACATCTACGTATGCCATCTGATGGTATGAAACTTTCATAGAATATATGCAGCTGAATACGGTATCCACCTTAGGTACAATACTCACTCACCTTTGTGAAAAACTCCCAAGAAATTACACGAATGAACAAATAAAATAACAAAAGACAAAACTGACCAGAAGAGCTCAAACAGGCTTACATATAGCTTTATCAAGCTATCGATACACGAATAATTATCGATGTATTAGGTTTTTCTTTGCAATATATATATGATTGTTATATTTTTCCTAAAAATATTTAATATTTTTCTTAGTTTTAGGAGCTGGCTTTTTTCTTGATAAAAGGAAAAGTAATATATCATCATAATATAATCAATGAGCATCGGTACTTTCAAACCTTAATTTAAGACGCTTCTGTGTCCAAGGAAAACGGGTGGGGGGGGGGGGGGGCATATCATATGGCGATTTTTCTATCTTTTTTAAGAACTACCTACTTTTTCGTTAGGGAATTATGTCACTATGAGCTATTCCAAAACGACTTTTCTACATTTTTCTGACTAACGATCTCAGCATCAAAATGAGGTCCATTCTTGAAAAATGTCTATATTTCCGTCGTGCTTCACTTAGAAAGGGCCGATTTTACCGTAATGTAATGGGTCCTGGGGAGGATACAATTCATAATTGTCACTTAAGTTATTATTCCTTTTTTTTCTTAATTTCACCTGTAATTTTATCAACATTTTAATAAAAGTAAACTTAGTATTGCACTCTATTTGTCATAATTTTATTATATACTGATATATGTTATATTTTAAACTAGCAGTAATACCCGGCGTTGCCCGGGGAACTTTGACTTTTCTACTATTATCTCCTATAAGTCTTTTAAATTCTTCAACAGTACATTCATGATGTTATAATTTTTAATTATTCATACGGAATAAGGCTTATAGTCCTTCAACGTCAAACACCCCAGCTAGTAAGTTTTTAGGACCCCTGGGCATCACAGCTAGTATGCGTCTTTCAACGGCGGAAACCACAGATAGTGAATACTTAGCATCGCTGGACATCCTAGCCAGTGCGTACTTAAGAACGCTATTGACCGCAGCTAGTAAATGCCTTGCAACAGCGGACCCCACAGCGAATACATAGTTACTACTACTACATGTGCAATTCATGCCAATCCGCTTACCCTTTAACAGTACATTCATGATGTTATAATTTTCAATTATTCATACGGAATAAGGCTTATAGTCCTTCAACGTCAAACATCCCAGCTAGTAAGTTTTTAGGACCCCTGGGCATCACAGCTAGTATGCGACTTTCAACGGCGGAAACCACAGATAGTGAATACTTAGCATCGCTGGACATCCTAGCCAGTGCGTACTTAAGAACGCTATTGACCGCAGCTAGTAAATGCCTTGCAACAGCGGACCCCACAGCGAATACATAGTTACTACTACTACATGTGCAATTCATGCCAATCCGCTTACCCTTTAACAGTACATTCATGATGTTATAATTTTCAATTATTCATACGGAATAAGGCTTATAGTCCTTCAACGTCAAACATCCCAGCTAGTAAGTTTTTAGGACCCATGGGCATCACAGCTAGTATGCGTCTTTCAACGGCGGAAACCACAGATAGTGAATACTTAGCATCGCTGGACATCCTAGCCAGTGCGTACTTAAGAACGCTATTGACCGCAGCTAGTATGTGCCTCGCAAGAGCGGACCCCACAGCTAGTACGAAGTTAGGAACGCTGGGCATCACAGCTAGTAAGTGTCTTGCAACAGCGGACCCCACAGCTAGTACGTAGTTAGACCCACTGGGCATCACAGCTAGTATGTGTTTTGCAACGGCGGACCCCACAGCTAGTACGTAGTTAGAAACGCTGAGCATCACAGCTAGTATGCTTTTGCAACGACGGACCCCACAGCTAGTACGTTTTTAGGAACGCTGGGCCCTACAGGTAGTAGGTGCCTTGCAACTGCGGACCCCACAGCTAGTACCTACGTAGTTAAATACGCTGGGCCACACTGCTAGCGCCTTGCAACAGCAGACCCCACAGCTAGTACGTAATTAGGAACGCTGGGCATCACAGCTAGTAAATGTCTTGTAGGTGCCTTGCAACAGCGAACCCCACAGCCAGTACATAGTTAGGAACGCTGGGGCTGAGCACTACAGTTAGTAAGTGCCTTGCAACAGCGGACCCCACAGCTAGTACGATATTAGGAACGCTGGGCATCACAGCTAGTAAATGTCTTGCAACAGTGAACCCCACAGCGAATACATAGTTACTACTACTACATGTGAAATTCATGACAATCCGATTACCCTTCAATGATTCAGCATTATTTTTATGCTTAGCCCCCCTCCCAAATTTTTAAAATGCCACATAGTGTATTTTTTTATTTGACCATCAAGAATACTACATGTGAAATTTCGTGACAATCCGATCATCCGTTAGCGACCTATCACTATCTTCAAATTTAGGCCTACCCCCATAACCCCCCTCCCGTTCACAATTTTTTGACGTCACACACCCTATTTTTCTATTTGGCCTTTATGAATACTTCATGTGAAATTTCGTGACAATCCGATCATCCGTTAATGACTTATCACAATACTTATACTTAGGCCCCCATCAACCCACCCTCCCGTTCAAAATGTTGTGACATATACACTCTATATTTCTATTTGGCTTTTAATAATACTACATGTGAAATTCCATGACAATACGACCAACCGTTAATGAGCTAGCACAATATTTATACTTAGGCCCCCCCGCCACAACCCCCCCTCCCGTAAACAATTTTGAGCCGTCACACCGCCTATTTTTCTATTTGGCCTCCAGGAATACTACATGTGAAATTTCGTGACAATCCGATCATCCGTTAATGACTTATCACTATACTTATAATTAGGCCCCCATCAACCCACCCTCCCGTTCAAAATTTTGTGACATATACACCCTATATTTCTATTTGGCTTTTAAGAATACTACATGTGAAATTCCATGACAATACGACCAACCGTTATTGAGCTACCGCCATATTTATACTTAGGTCCCCCCGCCACTACCCCCCCTCCCGTACAAAATTTTGAGCCGTTACACCGCTTTATTTGGTCTTCAGGAATACTACATGTGAAACTTTGTGACAATTCGATCAACCGTTAAAGAATTAGCTCTATATTTATACTTAGGCCCCCCCACAACCCCCCCTCCCGTTCAAAACTTTGGGACGCCACACACCTTTTTTTCCTATTTGGCTTTTAAAAATACTACGTGAAATTTCATGACGATTCGCCCATTAGTTAATGAGTTAGCTCTATATTTATACTTAGGCCCCCCCACAACCCCCCCCTCCCGTTCAAAACTTTGGGACGCCACACACCTTTTTTTCCTATTTGGCTTTTAAAAAGACTACGTGTGAAATTTCATGACAATTCGACCATTAGTTATTATGTTAGCACTATTTATATAATTAGGCCACCCTTACAACCCCCCCTCCCGATCAAAACTTTGGGACGCTACACACCTTATTTTTCTATTTGGCCTTCAGGAATACTCCATGTGAAATTTCATGACGATTCGCCCATTAGTTAATGAGTTAGCTCTATATTTATACTTAGGCCCCCCCACAACCCCCCCCCCTCCCGTTCAAAACTTTGGGACGCCACACACCTTTTTTTCCTATTTGGCTTTTAAAAATACTACATGTGAAATTTCATGACGATTCGCCCATTAGTTAATGAGTTAGCTCTATATTTATACTTAGGCCCCCCCACAACCCCCCCTCCCGTTCAAAACTTTGGGACGCCACACACCTTTTTTTCCTGTTTGGCTTTTAAAAAGACTACGTGTGAAATTTCATGACAATTCGACCATTAGTTATTATGTTAGCACTATTTATATAATTAGGCCCCCCTTACAACCCCCCCTCCCGATCAAAACTTTGGGACGCCACACACCTTATTTTTCTATTTGGCCTTCAGGAATACTCCATGCGAAATTTCGTGACAATCCGACCAACCGATAAAGAATTAGCTCTATATTTATACTTAGGCCCCCCCACAACCCCCCCTCCCGTTCAAAACTTTGGGACGCCACACACCTTTTTTTCCTATTTGGCTTTTAAAAATACTACATGTGAAATTTCATGACGATTCGCCCATTAGTTAATGAGTTAGCTCTATATTTATACTTAGGCCCCCCCACAACGCCCCCTCCCGTTCAAAACTTTGGGACGCCACACACCTTTTTTTCTTGTTTGGCTTTTAAAAAGACTACCTGTAAAATTTCATGACAATTCGCCCATTAGTTAATGAGTTAGCACTATTTTTATACTTAGGCCCCCCCACAACCCCCCCTCCCGATCAAAACTTTGGGACGCCACACACCTTTTTTTCCTGTTTGGCTTTTAAAAAGACTACCTGTAAAATTTCATGACAATTCGACCATTAGTTAATGTGTTAGCACTATTTATATACTTAGGCCCCCCTTACAACCCTCCCTACCGTTCAAAATTCTGGGACGCCACATAGCCTATTATTCAATCGGGCTCAAAAGAATGCTACATGTGAAGTTTCATGAAGAACCGTCCAGCCGTTTGGGCGTGATGCTGGAACAAACATACAAACAAACAAACCCCGTTTCAGCTTTATTAATATAGATTAAATTGCCTCCCCAGCAATAAGAAACGGTTTTCAACTACGTTTAAACTTCAAATCAGTCAAAGTGGAGGGGGCTTGACACAAAAACTCTAATGCGTAACGAAGGAATTAGTATGTAATGATCCTCTACCCACTTCCTTATGGACGTTCCCACAAACTCGGGTTGACCACATGTTTCATTTTTCCTTACAACTCTTTAGTTTCCCTTCCGCTTACTCTCATAAATAAAATTCATTAGAGAAAAAATAATAATATTATGAAAAGGAAATATTTAGTCTGAAAAATATAGGATTTTCTGGTTATGGATATAGCTACGCTGATGAGTTAGCCGTTTTTAAATTTTACTTTTTCCATGATCAATATTTTTGTAATGAACATGAGAGAGCCGAATTGTCATTGTCTAATAGTGGCGTAGGCTGAAATTTAGTTGCTTCATTTCATTTCAACGCGCCAAGCTCTTCAGTAATACAATGAAATACTCAATTCTTTAACTTACTATTTACGTCTAAATGCATTTTATGTAAATTGATGACAACGTTTTCGATATACATGCCGAAAACCATAGAAATGTAGTTTTGAAACTCATATTTCTATACGTTTCCTTGATTTATCGGGAGCGGTTAATTCTTTTCGAAAATTGGAACTTGTTCCTTATTAAATTTTCAATCGCTAAGTTCTCAGATTCGAGATAGAACCAATACGACCAAAATATTGAGTCGCAAACAATGAAAAATAACATACCCGGGCTTTGACTACTAGGTCATATCGCATTCTATTCACCTAGGGTAAGGGGTCTTTAACGAGTACCTGACATCGTTCAGGCTAGGGACCATCGCTTAGCGTCCCATTCGAATGACGACGAGCAATTTGTGCAAAAGAGGATTGTATCATAAAGTCCTGCTATTTACATATAATTTAAATATTTAAAAATAAAAACTTGATGTTTTTTTTGTTTGTTTTTTAAGAAGAAATAAACTGTGATCAGGTGAAAGTTGATAGGTGTATATTTTATAATACCTATATATAATTTAATGATTATTTTTTATGAAACCCGAAAATGTTTCTCTATAATTCCCAAATCCACTGAACGAAATTGTTTAAAAGAGGCCACTTCTCCATGACTTCGCAGCTGTAAAAGATAGGAGAAAAAAAATTGTAATTTTCATTTTATTAAAATTTGTTTTAGTATAAATGAAAATATAATAGAATAAAAATCAATGTATATTATATAAAACCTAATCATTTCAATTTTTATTAGGCTTCGTACACAAATATTTAATTGAATCGATCATTTCAAAAGCTGAAAGAGTTATTATTCTTAAGTTATTATTTATTATTTTTTTTGTCTTTATAATGTTGGTCGCAACTATTACCATGACGCAACAACCAGCTACCAAGAGGACTTCATTGAATGTGGATGACTTGATTGGCGTGAGAGAGGAAGGCCACCCAGCGGTAGCTCCTCAGGGCGAAATTTAAAACAATGAATATTATGGTTATTATCAATGAATAGGGATATTATGATTTTGTTTCAAGAAGTGGGGGGTTGTAATTTGGGATTATATTAAGTCACGGTTCAACCTCCTCTTCAATCTCCTGGGAGGATTGTGTGGCAAGTGTGGTGAAGAAAGTGGGTGGATGTCTGGATTTGGGTGTGAATGCAATTTGCTGTGGAAACGTCTGTAAAGGTCCTGAATTGTGTCGTGTACTGTGTTGATCATGAGGTCATTGTGAAGTGTTCTGTTACTTACGTATGGTGGGCATTGTTAATGAGTCTGAGTGTCTTTGACTGGAAAACCTGGATACGTTTCAGGTTAGATATGTTAGCCGAACCGTAGATTTGTGAGCCATACATCCTATGGTTATTATTCTTAAGTTATTTTAAGTATTTTTTAAAAAAATAATTAGATAACTCAGTTTTTTTTTATATCTATATTTAAAATAAATACATTAATAACTAAATTCTTGTACCAAGCAATTCCTTTGTTTGGTTGTAAGATGCATTGCCTCTGTTCGTATTGTTAGCAAATATCAAATAGAAGAATAAATAAACACAAGCTGCGAAACACCTTTGCCACCATTCAAAGGAATAAAAGAATGAGTTACTTAATGTATTCGTAATGCTTCAATGGTCGTTTGGTTAATGTTCAATTAAAAAAAGGGACCTAGTGAAAACTTTAAGGAGAAAAAAAACGACACAAATATGTTGTTACTAAAAGCAGAAGCATATAGTTCCATTTATTTCTTATATAAAAAACATTCATTGATATATATATATATATATAAAAATATTTCTGACCAGCCCCATCATGTTGGATTAATCCAATGACTTAATTTACGCAGTTTCCCTATTTCCTCGTACATCATAAGGCGTACACATCCTTTGACTCATCTAAACAACAATCAAATGGTAAAGTTAGATATTACGACTCATATAGCAAAAAACAACGAGGTCATATCATATCGCCTACTACCAGAGAGCTCTTTCGTCGCTCAGGAGGACTTGAATCCTACTCTATTGTGGGAGTCCCTCCATTCTCTTCTTTAACAGTTTCTGCCTGTAGAGAACACATCGGCATTCTTCAAATGTTAATATGAGTAGTAAAACCACCTTTTAATATATTTCTGTTTGTATATATCTGATGTGAAAAATATTGTTAGCTGCTGGTTGAATCAAATAATGTAAGGCAAAGCTGGCCTACACAAGTAAGACCAAGTTCAAAGCAGCTAGGATGCATCTCCATACTAAATCACGCACACAACTCCAATATTGTTTAGATCATTATGTATAGTATCAATAGTGTGCATTTCATTGAAATTGAAATGCAATGGGCCATTGGAGTGGTTACTCTAATTTATGCATCAACATATGCTTCTTGATGCCACCAGAATCTCTACAACTGTAGTTCTACGACTCACATTGGAACGGTTTCTCTCCCTTATGTATCAACATATGCCTCTTCATGCTGCCAGATGGTTTACAACTGTAGCTGCACGACTCACATTGGAACGGTTTCTCTCCCTTATGTATCATCATATGCTTCTTCATGTTGCCAGATTGTCTACAACTGTAGCTGCACAACTCACATTGGAACGGTTTTTCTCCCTTATGTATCAACATATGCTTCTTCATGTTGCCACACTGTCTACAACTGTAGTAAATAAATAAAACAAACTTATTTTTGAAATATTATATTGTATTATAATATTATATTGTATGAATGACCAAATTTATTTCAACTATTCCCCTTTGTTAACACCCTAAACCAGTTCTGTTTCCACATATATGTTTGTATTATCTGTTATTAATATTTGGTTCCACATATATGTTTCAAGTTATCTAAATCTTAACATTATTATTAATTTTATTTCTATTTTTTATTATTTACTTGTATTTGTACTTATTTATTTGTTATTTTTCCACGTATTAGTCTAGTGACATTGTTTTATGTAAATTTAGAACTAGGTTTTGTTAAGAAATATTTCATGAGTTAGCTAACGGTACAGCCGGGGGACTCCCAAGTTTTAATAGCACCCTTTGACCTGAGATGTATTTGAAGGGTCGCTCTCTGCAAACTGACTTAGTTCATAACTAGACCTGACGATGGTATAAAGCCGAAACCGGTAGTTATATATGTATATATCTTTAGTGGAATAGACAATATTTCAAAAATAAGTTTGTTTTATCTATTTATTACAAGTTTCCACAATATGTCCGCGTTTCTCAACTTAGAAGTTACAACTGTAGTTGCACGACTCACATTAGAACGGTTTTTCTCCCTTATGTATCAACATATGCCTCTTCAAATTGGAAAATGCTCTACAAGTGTTGCTAAACAACATACATTGGAATGGTTTTTACAGATTTTTCATATAAGAGTTTGCGTTATTGTCCCCTGACGTCCAACGTTTGTCCAGCTGTGGAGAGCCGGCTCTTATATGTCGCCAAACAATGTGTTTCCTAAGTCTGCCTCGGCTGACAGATAGATGACCACAGTGAAAACACACCATCGTCACGGACCCAACAGTGTCACCTGAAACAGAACGAAACAAGTACCTTTGAAGTTTCAATGATACCCAGCAAAAGTAGAGCTCGATAAAACGCTAAAGCAGTCGGCCTATTAGCCTGTAGCCTTTTTTCTTTGATGGACCGAGAATAATAATAATTCATACACAAAAACTAACTAAAAGTATTAAATGTTTGTGAAAAGTATGCCTTAATAATTGTATTTAATATTTGTGTAATTATGCCTTACAAGCGAAACGTTTTCAGATCTATGGACCGCTAATAAATAGGAAGATGTTTGCTATAGTTTAGAGTAGAACAGACTTACCCAAATCATCAGCTATCAGCAGTTCGGGTTCCTCTTTCATATGGACTTTTTGATCTTCGAAATCTGAAAATACAAAACAATTAGGCACAATCGCTGCAGTCAAAAAGAAAAGCTTCAACTTAGAGCGGTTCTCAATATTATTTCCTCAGAGTATAGGGAAGGTTATATAATCGCACAAACATTCGATGCAGAGTTTTCAACAGATTTCATTGTTTCTAACTCAACTGCCGATTGCCTTTGTAATGAAAATATTGACATGATATAAGTCCGAATATAATGACCGATTCTCGACTTGCCCAGGTCAGTGCGTTGGATGATGGAGACCTTCCTCTATAACAATGGTAGCTTCCACCCAGCCAAATAAGCTCGATTGCTCTTGGTTTCTCTGATCTAATATAGGTTACAGCGGTTCTCAACATTATTTCCAAGATATACGAAGTATAGGGGAGGTTATATAATCGGTCAAACGTGCTAAAGACAACAAACAAGTGACCGATAATTCAGTTCTCTTGAAGCCCCCAAATCAGGATATGACTGGATTCACCCCCCATATGTACAATACTTACAGACAGTGAGAGAGGTTCCTTCTTCAGGGAGGTCTGGCTCTTGTTTAATGTACATCCTTCTGTCTCCTTGGTCTGCCAACATAAACAATAACTGTACAAACATACTACACCTCCTGCAGAACAGTATACATTCTGTCATTTACTAGAGAAATATAATATGAGGAAGTTATATAAGGCCAAGTGGGCCCTGGAATGTTTGACCAGTGGTTCTTATTCCATTAAATAAATATCAGTAGAAAAAATACTAATCGAGTATGATTTTCTATGTGATTAAAAAGAATCAATATTCTATGATTTGGACCGAAACATTCGTCTTTTACACTACTTAACTGCTCAAATCCATTTCCTGGGTAAAGTAATTATACGTATTTCTATCATATTTTTTGATAAAATTATGCATTAAGCAAGTGGCCATAATTATGTAATCTACGTTTTTTGGAAAGATACATTTTAAAGGCAAAATACCAAAACTGCTTTCTGATGTCCTCCTGGCACGACACAAAGAGAGTTGAAGTTACGCTCACGATCATTCAAAATAGCCACTGGATGAGGTTGCAACAAGTACTTTTCAAGGGGAAATGCCTCGTCATTTACAATAACGTATGGAAATTGAGTATCATTATTTGGTATGGTAGAATTTGCTGGTACATTCAAACAGCCTTGTTGAAGTGCTTTTCCTAAATTTGAAATGGCGAAAACTCCCCCATCACTATTCTTGCCGTATGCCCCTACATCGACAGCAATAAAGTTACAGTTTCTGACATTTTGAAGTACTCATAAAACTTTGCTCCATTGTCCATCAAGTCCTTGTACAGAGCGACAAAGTCCCTTCTGTTCCTCTGTGTTGCCTAATGGACCCACTTCCGTATTTTCACTTGTTTTTCCTCTTCTTCATCCAATATCAGAGCAATCATGAAGAGGTCATCGTCCGAGAACTTGGCCATATTCGGCCAATCAAGTGCACTGCCACAATACGGATGAAACATTGACCAATGTGAACCTGAATCAATATGAGATCAGGGCCGGTGGAATAACGGGCCGGTCACGGCAACTCTACTGTTGTGCGTAAACCGATCTTAATAGATATGAATAGGATGTTTGCTATAGTTTAGAGTAGAACAGACTTACCCAAATCATCAGCTATCAGCAGTTCGGGTTCCTCTTTTATATGGACCTTTCGATCTTCGAAATCTGAAAATACCAAAAAATCAGACACAATCGCTGCAGTCAAAAAGAAAACGTCATGCTACAACTTAGGGCGGTTCTGTATATTATTTCCCAGAGTATAGGGGAGGTTATATAATCGCTCAAACATTCGATGCGGAGTTATCAACAGAATTTCATGTTTTCTGACTCAACTGCCAATTGCCTTTGTAAAGAACGTATTGACATGAAATCTCATAGGGGTAATTCCACACCAACTCAGCATGGCATGCAATGGGCCGATTTTTTATCGAAAAACTGATGTCATTTTCGGATTCCTCGACCAAAAAATAAGCTTAAATACAAATTGTCCAGCCTTTTTCGATCGATCTTTTTTTCTACAGAAGGAAAACATTTTGTTGTCTTTTTTCGAATTTTTCACAATACCATTTTTAATTTTTTGATTTTAACTATCAATATCGGCTGAAAAAAGATGTTTTACAGATGATTTCAATCGGAAATTTTCTGTAGATTTCGAAAATGGTATCGAAAATATAAAAAAAATTGACCTTTACACTGAAAATGGCAATTTATAATTTTTTTCACATTTTTTTCATGATTTTTTTTCGACATACTAGTACACCTATTTTTCATCCGTAACACATAGAAATTGTTGTTCGGGAGTTGAACTTTCATTGAAAAAATTTTTCGTTCTGGGAAAAACATTTTTATAATCTGTATAATAGCAATTAAAGTAACTATCGATTTTAAGTGAAAAACTCGAAAAAATACAACAAAATCTTTTCTTTCTGTAGAAAAAAAGATCGATCGAAAAAGGCTGAAAATTTGTATTTAAGCCATATTTTGGATGAGGAATCCAAAAATGGCATTAGTTTTTCATTAAAAAATCGGTGGGTGTAACGTCATGCTGAGTTACAAGGCGTAAAATCGATAATTACTTTAATTGCTATTATACCGTTCATAAACATGTTTTCCCCAAAACGAAATTTTTTTTTTATGAAAGATGGTTTTAATTGCGTTCCTATACCATGAATTAACTACTAAAAGTATGTAAAATCAATATATTTGCACTTATTATACATTTGTTTCATATCTTCCGCTCGCGCAACTTAGTACAAAATGAGTAAAATTAGCAGTTTTTGCAATATTTCGAAGTTTGACTGTTTAGTACATTTTAATCATACGACTTTTAGAGAAGCTATAGTTTAATTCTATTACAATAATATATTTAAAATCCGAGCATATAAGATAAACGTGGCTATAAGATAGGCGTGGCGTACGTGACGAATGCCAGCGATGTGCGCGCAGCGCAGCCGGTCGCAGCCATTATCGTTTCCCGCTCTTTCCACTGTCCGTTTCCGATTGTCACACTCATTCTCAAATGTTATATGACTATGTGGTTTGCCATAAAAATAAACCACAAATTCACAGACGGGCCTAGACATGTTTACAAAACTATTGAATCTACAAGGTACTTACCAGAAGAGCTGCTTCAAGTTGTTGATCCCGTTTTACGACGGAATGCTTACTTTGTCCATCCCGAAAATTTACTTTTGGCTATGGTAAATGATGAAAGAAACCATATCCGAGAGCTGGGCTTTAGGCGTATCATGAAGGCAAAGCAAGCAATATCTGAAAGTGACTCTTTCAAACCTAAACTTTGAAGCTAAAGACTATACCGAAATTATCAAATGGAACAGCAGTACACTGACTCCTCCTCCACTGTTAAGAACATTGACTAATGAAGAGATAAAACAGTATGTGAGCAATGACTTCAAGTCTGTTATGAGTATAGATGCTGGCCCATGCCATACACAGACAGTTGAAAGATGCGTTAAGCTAGTGACCGAAGCTTCAAGTAAAGTGTGTGGACACAGTTCCAGAGACGGCTCAGCGATGCCAACTTTTTCACACAAATCCAAATTTCGATATTTATCGATAGATAAAGACTAGAAAGGAAACATAAAGAGAGAGAATGCGAAATAAATTTGTACATATTGTAAATAACACACCCTACATTGGATGGTTGGTTGGGTAGGGTATGGGTGGAACTCGAAGTGCAGTTCTGGTTCGTTTTGTAAACAAAATGAGCGAAGAGCTGTACCAACAATTGAATATTGAAACAAAGAAATTACCAAATATTTACTATTAGAAAATTTCTAAATTATCTGAAAGGAAACCGCCTCGCCTCTCTGTCCAGGTAGGCTACTCTGCTGTTTTTGACGAAGCCGCGCGACCGAATTCCACTTGAATATCAAACTTTATCTTATCTGCTTGGATTTTAAATATATTATTGTAATAGAATTAAACTATAGCATCTCTAAAAGTCGTATGATTAAAATGCACTAAACAGTCAAACTTTGAAATTCTGCAAAAACTACTAATTTTACTCATTTTGTACTATGTTGCGCGAGCGGAAGATATGAAACAAATGTATAATAAGTGCATATATATTGATTTTACATACTTACAGTAGTAAATTCATGGTATAGGAACGCAATTAAAACCATCTGGCGTGCTTAAAACAATTATGAAAAATTAAGGTTTTTCAGCATTTTTTGCTAACTTTGATGGCATTGCGCGACCGGAAGACAAATTAATAAAAAAATAATAATTAGTGATTTTTTCACGTCTATACCAATGGCAACTTTTGTGCACTATAGCGATCTCAAATAAAAAAAAAGGTTTTTTCGAACCACCCTAATTAACATATACTTCTTCATGCCACCAGATTCTCTACAACTATAGCCGCAAAACTCACAAAGGAACGGTTTCTCTCCCTTATGTATCAACATATGCCTCTTCATGCTGCCAGATTCTCTACAACTGTAGTTGCAAGACTCACATTGGAAAGGTTTCTCTCCCTTATGTATCAACGTATGCCTCTTCATCTTGCCAGATTCCCTATAACTGTAGTTGAACGACTCACATTGGAACGGTTTCTCTCCCTTATGTATCAACATATGCCTCTTCAAATTGGAAGATGATCTAAAACTGTAGTTACACGACTCACATTGGAACGGTTTTTCTCCGTTATGTATCAACATATGCTTCTTCATGCTGCCAGATTCTCTACAACTGTAGCTGCACGACTCACATTGGAACGGTTTTTCTCCCTTATGTATCAACATATGCGTCTTCATGGTGCCAGATTCTCTACAACTGTAGCTGCAAGACTCACATTGGAACGGTTTCTCTCCCTTATGTATCAACATATGCCTCTTCATGTGGCCAGATTGTCTACAACTGTAGTTGCACGACTCGCATTGAAACGGTTTTCCTTCCTTATGTATCAACATATGCCTCTTCATGTTGCCAGATTCTCTACAACTGTAGCTGCAGGACTCACATCGGAACGGTTTCTCTCCCTTATGTATCAACATATGCCTCTTCATGGTGCCAGATTCTCTACAACTGTAGCTGCACAATTCACATCGGAACGGTTTTTCTCCCCTATGTATCAACATATGCTTCTTCATGCTGCCAGATTCTCTACAACTGTAGTTGCACGACCCACATTGGAACGGTTTCTCTCCCTTATGTATCAACATATGCCTTTTCATGTGGCCAGATTGTCTACAACTGTAGCTGCACAATTCACATCGGAACGGTTTTTCTCCCCTATGTATCAACATATGCTTCTTCATGCTGCCAGATTCTCTACAACTGTAGCTGCAAGACTCACATTGGATTGGTTTTTCTCCCTTATGTATCAACATATGGTTCTTCAAGCTGCCAGATTGTCTACAACTGTAGCTGCAAAACTCACATTGGAACGGTTTTATTCCCTTATGTATCAACATATGTCTCTTCATGGTGCCAGATTCTCTACAACTATAGCAGCAAGACTCACATTGGAACGGTTTCTCTCCCTTATGTATCAACATATGTCTCTTCAAATTGAAAGACTGTCTACAACTGTAGCTGCACAACTCACATTGTAAATGTTTTTTTCGATTATGTGCCAACATATGCTTCGTTAAACTGGTAGATGCTCGACAACTGTAGATACACAATATACATTGGAACGGTTTTTGCAGATTTTTCATATAAGATTTGGCGTTATTGTCCCCTGACGTCCAACGTTTGTCCAGCTGTGGAGAGCCGGCTCTTATATGTCGCCAAACAATGTGTTTCCTAAGTCTGCCTCGGCTGACAGATAGATGACCACAGTGAAAACACACCATCGTCACGGACCCAACAGTGTCACCTGAAACAGAACGAAACAAGTACCTTTGAAGTTTCAATGATACCCAGCAAAAGTAGAGCTCGATAAAACGCTAAAGCAGTCGGCCTATTAGCCTGTAGCCTTTTTTCTTTGATGGACCGAGAATAATAATAATTCATACACAAAAACTAACTAAAAGTATTAAATGTTAGTGAAAAGTATGCCTTAATAATTGTATTTAATATTTGTGTAATTATGCCTTACAAGCGAAACGTTTTCAGATCTATGGACCGCTAATAAATAGGAAGATGTTTGCTATAGTTTAGAGTAGAACAGACTTACCCAAATCATCAGCTATCAGCAGTTCGGGTTCCTCTTTTATATGGACTTTTTGATCTTCGAAATCTGAAAATACAAAACAATTAGGCACAATCGCTGCAGTCAAAAAGAAAAGCTTCAACTTAGAGCGGTTCTCAATATTATTTCCTCAGAGTATAGGGAAGGTTATCTGAAACAGAACGAAACAAGTACCTTTGAAGTTTCGATGATACCCACCAAAAGTAGAGCTCAATGGACAAGACAACACACCGAGAGCCGGGCATTCAGTAATCTTCTGGGACATTTTGGAGGACCCTGTACTAAACATAAGCTCAGACAAAATGATACCAGTTTTCAACTTTAATAAGAAAATTAAAGTATCAATACCAGACAGAAGTAACTACTGTCTGGAACTTGAGACCCAAGATCGGGATAAGCTGGTCTCTAATACATGGGAGGACAGTCAAGGGAGATACTAGTATAACCCTAGGTGTGTATCCTACTGCGTTCCAAGCTGAAGTATATGCCATCCTCGGGTGTGCCTGGCTCATTAAAAGACGGAACATCAGGGGAGGGCGAATCTTGATATTGTCTGACAGCCAAGCAGCGCTGCAAGCGTTGCGAGCTGTCATCATAGATTCCAAAACCGTCCTAGAATGCCTTCAAGCGCTTGAGTCACTGCCGGACCAGAATAGAGTGGAATTGAGATGGGTGCCAGGCCAGCGGGGGTTTGAGGGCAACGAAAGGGCTGATCAACTGGCCCGGTCAGGAGCTGACGGAAAACCTATAGGACCTAGGACCGGAACCCTTCTAGGGATCTCTAAGAGCACCGCAAGGGCGGCAATAAATGGTTGGCTGACCAGGAATCACATCCAGTTCGGGAGAGGGGTCCCAAAGCAAAGACATTCATAACTCTTTATAGCGGAACCCTCAGAGAAAAGAAGCGAGAACTCCTGAATGTGAGCAGAATGGATCTAAGAGCTATGACAGGGCTGATTATATTATAATATAATATAATCAGCCCTCTCATAGCTCTTATCTATCTATTAAGATCGATTTAATATATTATATTAAATCGATCTTAATAGATAGGAACAAGACTGCACAGAAAAAAGGAATAGTCATAAGAAGATCTTTGCTATAGTTTAGAATAGAACAGACTTACCCAAATCATCAGCAATCAACAGTTCGGGTTCCTCTTTTATACACAAAATTAGACACAATCGCTGCAGTCAAAAAGAAAATTTTCAACTTAGAGCGGTTCTCAATATTATTTCCTCAGAGTATAGGGTAGGTTATATAATCGCTCAAACATTCGATGTAGAGTTTTCAACAGATTTCATTGTTTCAAACTCAACTGCCGATTGCCTTTGTAATGAAAATATTGACATGATATAAGTCCGAATATAATGACAGATTCCTGACTTACCCAGGTCAGTGCGTTGGATGATGGAGACCTTCCTCTATAACAATCGTAGCTTCCACCCAGCCAAATAAGCTCGATTGCTATTGGTTTCTCTGATCTAACATAGGTTACAGCGGTTCTCAATATTATTTCCAAGATATACGAAGTATAGGGGAGGTTATATAATCGGTCAAACATCAACATGCCACTAACCCAGCCTTCCATTAGTGAATCTGCAGGATCCCATAAATCAAGCTACGTCCTGGTATAAGGACCGCTCCGCGACTTGCCAATGTCTCCGGCAACTACCTCTATAAATAAGGTAGCTCCCACATATATCGTCTAAGGTGTGTCATGTCGCATGCCATGTAACCTTAGTTACCAAAATGAGCTCGATTGCTCTGGTTTTCTCTGATCTAACATAGGTTGACGAAATTGATCGAAACTGTTCCACAAGAAATTTCCGACAATTGTTATTTTATCAGGTTTGAGAAAGGAGCAATATTGAAGAAGTTATAGCATGCTAAAGACAACAAACAAAGGATCGACAACAAGCACTGAACCGATAATTCAGTTCTCTTGAAGCCCCCAAATCAGGATATGACTGGATTCACCCTGCATATGTACAATACTTACAGACAGTTAGAGAGGTTCCTTCTTCAGGGAGGTCTGGCTGTTGTTTAATGTACATCCTTCTGTCTCCTTGGTCTGCCAACATAAACAATAACTGTACAAACATATTACACCTCCTGCAGAACAGTATATTTTCTGTCATTTACTAAAGAAATATAATAATGTGAGGAATTTATATAAGAAGTAATATAAGGTCATGTGGGCCCTGGAATGTTTGAGCAGTGGTTCTTATTCCATTAAATAAATATCAGTAGACTACTAACAACAACAACATTTATTTGGACCAGCAAAATGCTTTACACAAATACATAAAATAAAGTGCTTAAAATAGAAAGTGCTGGTACAGTCTTTGTTTGAGTCCCCTCCCAGGAGTAGGCGCACCAAGACTGTAGTGTACAGCCCCGGAACAATGTACAAGGGCTTCGTGGTGATTTTTTACTAGCTTCTCGATGTGAGCTGCAAATTGAGGAACTTCCAGTTCTTCGTGGATTTTGTGATTCCTGACAAACCAGGGTGCGTTTGTTGCTATTCGGAGTACTTTGTTTTGAAATGTTTGTAGTTGCTTCATGTTAGTGTTGCTGGTACCGATCCAGACTGGACAGGCGTATGTTAGAAGTGGAAGTAGTAGTGTCTTGTATAGCAGAATAGTACATGTGTGTTTGAGTGGCGTGTTTCTGTTTATGAGAGGGTAAAGGGTATTAAGTCGTGAATATGCTTGATGTAGTTTTCTGTTAATGTGTAGTTTCCAAGTGAGTCGTGTATCCAAAAGTACTCCAAGATAGCGCACACCCTGGTCCTTAGGATTCCAGAGAATCGGGAGGTCATCAATTTGCAGCTTGGTTTGTTCTTCTATGGAGAATCTGCGGAGAGTGAAAATTTTGGCTTCGGTCTTCCCTGCGTTCAGTTTGAGCCTCCGTTTTGAAAACCAGTGAGAAACGTTTGTTAGGGCTTCCTTCTTTCACAGGAAGAACACCCCGAACTGTTCGTGCGGCGGTATCGAGACTGCAGAACATGTGGTCCTCGAATGCCCGCTGTACGACCAAGCTAGGGTGGAGTTGATTCATGGGACAAGATCGTATTTGGGACTAGATCTACGGCAGATGGTGACGGAAACTGACTACCCGATGTTCTGCCGATTCGTCGGCTCCTGGCGGGAGCAGAAACAGGCAATGTAATGATCCCGAGCTTTGCCTAAACGTAGACTGGGTGATGTTGCTGCAACGCAAGGCGCACCCTCTTTCAAAACTGAAAAAAAAAAAAAAAAAAAAAAAAGGGCTTCCTGGAGTTGTTCAATGGCGACGGAGAGGGCACTATGCTGACAGGCGATCATTGTATCATCGGCATAGGTGGCTAATGTCGGAGTGGGAGCTTCAGGGATGTCTTGCATGAACAAGTTGAAAAGTAGAGGGCTCAAAATAGCACCTTGAGGGACCCCGGCTCTTATTCTTTTCTGATTGCTCATTGCGTTGCCCACTTTAACTTGAAATGTTCTACCGTGGAGAAAAGACGTTACAAGTTCAACAATGTATCTGGATGCCAGGCTTTTCTTCAGTTTATATATCAGCCCCTCATGCCAAACGGTGTCGAAGGCTGCGGCTACGTCCAAAAATACGGCGGCAGTGTATGTCTTCGCCTCAAAGCCATGGACGATCATTTCGGTCACCAGTTGGAGCTGCTGAACCGCAGAGTGCTTGGCTTTGAACCCAAACTGGTGGGACGGTATGGTGCCTTCTAAACATTGAAGAAGTCTTTTATAAAATATCTTTTCGAAAAGTTTAGACATTGAGTTTAAAATACTTATTGGCCTATAGCTTTCGGGGTCTTGTTTCGGCTTGCCTTGCTTATGAAATACAACCACGAATGCATTTTTCCATGTGTCAGGAAAGTATCCCCTCCTTAAACAGCCCTGTCAGATATGCGATGCTTCTTGGAGGCAGGTTTTTCAGGACGATGTTGGGGATGAGGTCTTCACCAGGGGCCTTCTTGTTGGGGAGTCTCTGAATGTACAGTGTGGTTTCTGATGGGTTCGTGTACTGTATGTATGGTTCTGCGGTGTGGAGTGAAGTGGAAAGAAATTCGTGGACTGTGTGGAGTGTTTCGTGATCTTGTGTGTCATGAGTTCTGAATTTCTGTTCAAGGTGTTGAGCCACTAGCTCACTCTTGTCCTTGTCCGTTGTCACAGTAGTCTGGCCGTCTGTCAGGGGCGGAAGGCGTCTTGTCTGAGGAGGCGTCGTGTTTCCTTCCAAAGGTTGCTGTCTCCAGGTGTGAAGTCGCTGGTGTATTGTCGGTATCTTTTGATTCTGTCATTGTCCAATTCCCATCGTATTACTCTCGTCAGTCGGTTCAGCTCTCGTTTCTCTTGTGGATCGCGTGTTCGTTGCCAGTGTTTGCGGAGTGTATTTTTGTCGTGTATCATGTCAAGTATGCGTGTAGGGGTCTTGTTTTATTGGATGTTGCGTTGGTCCTCGTAGTGATTATATGTTGAATTGTGTATCGAGGTGTAAATAGCTTGAGTGAAATATTTCAGTGAGTCGTCTATGTTTTCAGCTTTGTCGTAATGCAAAGGGATGTCTATGTTTTTCTCCATCTTACATCTAAACGCGTCCCAATCTATTTTCCCCTGTATCAGTCTTGGCAGATGTTCTGCCTGTTTCGGGTTCACTTTGAAGGTACACACGACTGGAAGATGGTCTGAGTCGAGTTCTGTCAGTGGTTCGTGATAAAGGGGCAAAGTAAAATTTTGTACTAGTCCAATGTACAGGATGTCTGGGAGGTGAGTTTCTGTGATACAAATGATGTCGATGTTGTAGCGAGTTAAAAAGTCCGAGAATATCGTTCGTCTGTTTTTTATACCGTCAGGGTTCCAGTTAAGGATGGATAAATTATGAAAAATATTAAAATTAGGTTCTACCATTGTTAAATGAGAATACTTGGGTGAGGAGGTTAGATACAAATGATTTTATGATAGGAATGAATGGTTTGAGAAAGGTGAGTATAGTGTTGGTGAGGTCAGTCATGTCGTTAGCTGGTTGGGTGTCTTGGCTGCTGGGTAAGTTAGGTTGAGGTCGAGGTTGGAAGGGTCGGGGTCTACTTTGGTCGAACCAGGAATTCGGTCTGTCCGGAGTCTGTTTTGGGGGGTACACTGGGGGTTACTGTGTCTTGATGTTTAGGTTGTCTCTGTCTGGTAGTTCTGTCTATGTAGGTCTTGTATGATGCACACCCTCTGTAGCTGGCTGGATGGTTGCCCTGGCAGTTGGCGCACTTGGGAGATTCTATCTTCTTCTGTCTGGAGGGGCATGCTGTAAAGTGGTGGTCTCCCCCGCACTTCACACACTTGGGGTCTAGTCGGCAAAAGTTTTTGTATGGCCAAAAGACTGACAGTTCGTGCACTGCACGGCTCTGCTGTAACGTCGGCGTGGCTCTACTTTGACGACTGTATAATAAAGCCGCGTTAGTTGAAATATGGCCTCTCCAAGTGGGTTGTTTTCCAGCTCAACTGCACAGAGAGGTGTGGGGCGTCTGTCTTGATTCAGGATGCGGGTCACTTTTAAAACTGGATATGTCGGGATTAGTTCGTCTGTTATTTCTGTCTCTGTCATTGAGTAAGGGACTCCCCGTATAATTACGGAGAGTTTCCTGTCCTCGGGGTTGACGAAGGTGTAGTACTTCACCTTGTTATCGTCGTAGAATTTCGTTTGGCAGATAAAAATGAAGAAGGCATCTCACCTGTGTCTGCTGCAAGTCCACTGTCCATATTCGTGATATCACTTTGGCTATTGGTTAGGTTAGAATATGAGAATTGAAAGTTATTACACTTTTCTGGCTTCGAAACGTTGATTTCATCCCCACTCGAAGAGAGGGTGAACCACTTAGTGTTTTTGTCACTTTTTTTTATTATTAAACTTGAAAAAACGATGAAAAATTCAATATTGAAAGCTAACAAAATTTTACACGAGTTCAACGTTTAATAGCCAAAACAGCTGTTCAAATATCAGTAGAAAAAATACTAATCGACTATGATTTTCTATGTGATTAAAAAGAATCAATATTCTATGATTTGGACCAAAACATTCGTCTTTTACATAGATAATTTTATCTGTTAACCTGCAGAGGTTTATCTATTCAAAGTAAATTAACTTATACTTAATAATTTATAGTAAGCAAGTAAAGAGCAACTTGCAGAACAGTAAACTGTTGAGCTGATTATTGTTCCGCATAGCCAATGTTTGAACAGGACTGTGAAACTTAATTCGTTTGTCCTCCTTCCCCGTGCAAAAATGTTTTCTATATTTATCTTGGGCCATCGGGGACTTGGATTATTGCACTAAAACAATCATCTCCTAGTGACATTTTCTGGAGCAACAGCTCATAGCTAACGCTACATCGATAACATTGGACATTCTTAGCTTTGTGTCTTTCAGCCTCATTATACCGTTACATCTACGTATGCCATCTGATGGTATGAAACTTTCATAGAATATATGCAGCTGAATACGGTATCCACCTTAGGTACAATACTCACTCACCTTTGTGAAAAACTCCCAAGAAATTACACGAATGAACAAATAAAATAACAAAAGACAAAACTGACCAGAAGAGCTCAAACAGGCTTACATATAGCTTTATCAAGCTATCGATACACTAATAATTATCGATGTATTAGGTTTTTCTTTGCAATATAATAATGATTGTTATATTTTTCCTAAAAATATTTAATATTTTTCTTAGTTTTAGGAGCTGGCTTTTTTCTTGATAAAAGTAAACGTAATATATCATCATAATACAATTAATGAGCATCGGTACTTTCAAACCTTAATTTAAATCGCTTGTGGGTCTAAGGAAAACGGGGTGAAGGGGGGGGGGGGAGGATATCATATGGTGATTTTTCTATCTTTTTTAAGAACTACCTACTTTTTCGTTAGGGAATTATGTCACTATGAGCTATTCCAAATAGACTTTTCTGTATTTTTTTGACTAACGATCTCAGCATCAAAATGAGGTCCATTCTTGAAAAATGTCTATATTTCCGTCGTGCTTCACTTGGAAAGGGCCGATTTTACCGTAATGTAATGGGTCCTGGGGAGGATACAATTCATAATTGTCACTTAAGTTATTATTCCTTAATTTTATTATATACTTATATTATGTTATATTTTAAATTAAATTTCTTCCCCAGCAATAAGAAACGGTGTTCAACTACGTTTAAACTTCAAATCAGTCAAAGGGGAGGGGGCTTGACACAAAAACTCTAATGCGTAACGAAGGAATTAGTAAGTAATGATCCTCTTTACCCACTCCGTTTTTCCCACTTCTTTATGGACCTTCCCACAAACTCGGGTTGACCTCTTGTTTTATTTTTCCTTACAACTCTTTAGTTGCATATAAATACAGGCATAGAATACCTACATTTTTGTGACAAAGGTACATTACTCAACTCACTGGAACAACTAGAAATTAACAGAGCGCTACAAAAAGGAAATTGTATGAACGATCAGACCAATCTCAAATACTCACCCCTTTTATCGCCAATAATATAATCCTCCAGTCTCTGTGTGTACGTACTTACTCTCTCAAAAAACTGTATATTTTATTTTATAAAACTTTTTATTTTATTTTTATTCATATATTAACAATTGTTATCTTTAATTCACTTCATATATGCATTTAATCAACACACAGTATTTCAAATTTTTTATTTTTAAGATCCCAATTTGGGACGAAATGTCATTTTTTATGTTTTTCCATATTTCAAATATTAACTGTACAGAAAGGATAGGAAAACCCCGTAGGGGCTGAAAAAGGATACCTACCTACCGCTTGGATTGTAAACTACCTAGTTGAACTTCAATTTAGTATTTGTTAAGTCGTGGCTGAAGATGGTAGCAATACCGAAAGTACTCCCATATTATATATTATTTGTGAAATAGACAATATTTTTTTAAAAAACATACGTTTTCTTTAGTTTCCCTTCCGCTTACTCTCATAAATAAAATTCATTAGAGAAAAAATAATAATATTATGAAAAGGAAATATTTAGTCTGAAAAATATAGGATTTTCTGGTTATGGATATAGCTACGCTGATGCGTTAGCCGTTTTTAAATTTTACTTTTTTCCATGATCAATATTTTTGTAATGAAAATCAGAGAGACGAATTGTCATTGTCTAATAGTGGCGTAGGCTGAAATTTAGTTGCGGTAGTACCAAGTTTGAGGGTGATGCATTGGCCTGCCTCTTGTTTAACCTCGTCCTAGAAAAAGCGATACGAGACTCAGGGATCCAAACTGTAGGCACCATCTGCAATAGAACTGTTCAGGTTTTAGGTTATGCTGACGACCTAGACATCGTAGGGAGATCTTTCAGAGCAATGGAGGAGGCGTTCCTAGCGCTCGATGAAGCAGCAAAACGGTTGGGACTATTGGTGAATTCTTCGAAAACAAAGTAAATGGTCACGGGTCAAGAGGTAAGACCAAATGAAGAAGTTCATATTGGCCCACACTTCTTCGGAAAAGTGAACGAGTTCACTTACCTAGGATGTCAGGTTAATGTGGACAATAACCTCTCAAATGAAATCAGAAGCAGGATCATCAAGTCCAACCGCTGTTTCTTTGGACTCCAGCTTCACCTCAGAAGTAACTTGCTTTCTAGGGCAACAAAGTTGGAACTCTACAAAACTTTGATCCGTCCAGTGTTAACTTACGGTTCTGAAAAATGGTCAATAGCAAAGACTGACGAACAAGCACTCCTGATTCACGAAAGGAAGGTTCTACGTTGCATCTATAGAGGTGTCTACGACGGACAGGACTGAAGGAGAAGAACAAATCAGGAGCTATACGCTTTGTCGCAAGAACCTGACGTAGTAAGGTTTGTAAGACTTCACAGACTAAGATGGGCAGGACACTTGGCAAGAATGGGGGACCATGATGTGCCAAAGATGACATCAATGGAGGAAATCCACGGGACCAGACGTGTTGGGAGGCCGAAGCTGCGTTGGAGGGACGGTGTTGCGCATGATGCGAGGATCCTACTTGGAGTCAGGAACTGGAGAGCAGCTGCACAGGATCGAGACGACTGGCGAAGGCGGATCCAGAAGGCCTTGACTCAGAGATGAGTTGTTGCGCCGATGAAGAAGAAGAAGGTACCAAGTTTGAACTGATCACATTTCTCGGTAATATTTCTATCATTTTGGCTGAAAATCAATAGATGTCGTCTTGATGGGGTTCCAGATATTCACATACATGTGAGTATTGCGTTATGCCTGTAAACGTTGTAATATACCACATCAAGGTATGATTATTGTAGGCGCCACGGCCGAATTATATAATCAAGGTGGAGCATACGAAGGGGGGGGGGGGGGGGGGGTTTATGAACAGTGGACTGTATAATTGAAAATGGACTATATATAAACCACTTACCACTTTCCAGGCAGAGCCTTCTTCGCCCAAGGGCATCTAAACAAATTACAAATGGCTGGCCAGCGATTGCTACTGTATTAAATACCTTACTGGACGGAAGTCCGGACGGTCTATCTGGAGCAGGCAAACTGAGGCCTCAGGGGGAGGCAACGAAAAGAGAGAACAACTGGGGCCGTGTAGGCAACGGGGAGCAGACTGAGTACAGAGGGTACTAATCCTCATCTGGACAATAAGTGGGAGGGGGTATCTAATCATACAAAATAATAGTAAATGGCGCCAAAGCAACTGGCCTGAACAATTATAATACTTAATATTGTAATTTCTCTTTTAACTTCAAATAATAAGATAAGCGCAACGCGATTGTAAGTTCTAGGTACAATATTTTAACATGTTTTCAGTAATGTGTCAAAAAAAAAAAAGTTAATTAGCTGCAGCTGTAAATGAAGTTTGAAAAAGTAGTTGTGATATTTAGAGGCCGAGATATCTCCAACTTCATTTCAACGCGCCAAGCTCTTCAGTAATACAATGAAATACTCAATTCTTTATTTTACTATTTACGTCTAAATGCATTTTATGTAAATTGATGACTTAACGTTTTCGATATACATGCCGAAAACCATAGAAATGTAGTTTTGAAACTCATATTTCTATACGTTTCCTTGATTTATCAGAAGCGGTTAATTCTTTTCAAAAATTGGATCTTACCAAATATGTTCCTTATTAAATTTTCAATCGCTAAGTCCTCAGATTTGGGATAGAACCAATACGACCAAAATATTAAGTCTCAAACAATGAAAAATAACATGCCCGGGCTTTAACTACTAGGTCATATCGCATTCTATTCATCTAGTGTAAGGGGTCTTTAACGAGTACCTGACATCGTTCAGGCTCGGGACCATCGCTTAGCGTCCCATTCGAATGACGACGAGCAATTTGTGCCAAAGAGGATTGTATAATAAAGTCCTGCTATTTCCACATAATTTGAATATTTAAGGTCAGGATCCAAGGGATGCGCATTGAGAGCCCGGAGACCGTAACGTACCTAGGGGTGAGGTTGGGCCGGGGTCTCAATGTGACTCCACACGTCGTTGGCATCAAGGATAGGACCAATGCCACCTTCAACGCTCTGAGCTGCTCAGCCAGGGCTACCTGGGGCCTCGGCTGTCCTGCGTGTAGAGCAATCTACACGGGGGTTTTCGAGGCAGTTGCAAGGTACGCGGCTGCTGGGTGGTGGCAACGCCTCACTAAGCAGCCACGCGGAGTTCTTCTGCAGGCCCAGCGATCCGCACTGCTGCGGGTAGCGAGGGCCTATCGCACCGTCTTCACGGCGGCGCTGCAGGTGCTGGCCGCGGCCCCGCCCATTGACTTGGTCTTGGACGGAGCCGTCGCCTCATACTATTGCAGACGCAATCTGCCTCAGGACCGGATGTGGATGGGCCCTTGGGCGCGGCATTGGCGGCGGAGATGCAGGGCGACATCAGGCCAGAGCGTTGCGTGGACATTGTCCAGGAGTGGGTTATGACCAGATGGCAGCGGCGCTGGACGGATTCATCGGATGGCCGGACGACACACGCCTTCTTCCCGGATGTATGGGCACGATTTGCCTCGACATGGGTCCAGCCGGAGGACCATTGGACGTCCCAGATACTATCTGGTCATGGCGACTTCAACGCCAAGCTTTTCTTTTTCAAAAGGAAAGACAGCCCGAACTGTGCGTGCGGTGGCGTCGAGACTGCGGAACACGTGGTCATCGAATGTCCGCTGTACGACGGGCCTAGGGCGGCGTTGATACGCTCGCCTGCAGCAGTTGGTGGCCGAGTCTTGTTACCCGGCACTCACCCAATTTGTAGCGGAGTGGAGGAGGCGAAAAAAAGCCTCCTAACCTCGAGCCTCGGCGGACCGCCGGTGTCAATAACACCTGGCGGGCCTAACCCGGTATGAACTTTCCGAGTGTCAGCGCACTCCAGGAAGCTACAACCATGGTTCCTCATCGGGAGGACGAAGAGGGTGTTATGGTCCCACACCAGGGACGAAAGCACCCAGGAGCTGGGGGAGGAGGTTTTAGTGGGTGCGATTCCCACACTGTCGGGAAGCTCGATACTCCCCTTCGTCCATTAGGGATTTCCTCCTCCCCCACATGTAAAAAAAAAAAAAAAATTAATATTTAAAAAAGTTTTTTTTTAAGAAGAAATAAATTGCGATTAGGTGGAAGTTGATAGGTGTATATTTTATAATACCTATATATAATTTAATGATTATTTTTTATGAAAGCCGAAAATTATTCTCTATAATTCCCAAATCTACTGAACGAAATTGTTTAAAAGAGGCCACTTATCCATGACTTCGCAGCTATAAAAGATAGGAGAAAAAAAATTGTAATTTTCATTTTATTAAAATTTGTTTTAGTATAAATGAAAATATAATAGAATAAAAATCAATGTATATTATATAAAACCTAATAATTTCAATTTTTATTAGGCTTCGTACACAAATATTTAATTGAATCGATCATTTCAAAAGCTGAAAGGGTTATTATTCTTAAGTTATTTTAACTATTTCTTAAAAATAATTAGATAACTCAGTGATTTTTATATCTATCTTTAAAATAAATACATTAATAACTGAATTGTTGCACCAAGTAATTCCTCTGTTTGGTTGTAAGATGCATTGCCTCTGTTCGTATTTTCAGCAAATATCAAATAGAAGAATAAATAAACACAAGCTGCGAAACACCTATGCCACCATTCAAAGGAATAAAGGAATGAGTTACTTAATGTATTCTTAATGCTTCAATGGTCGTTTGGTTAATGTTAAATTAAAAAAAGGGACCTAGTGAAAACATTAAGGAGAAAAAAAAACGACACAAATATGTTGTTACTAAAAGCAGAAGCATATAGTTCCATTTATTTCTTATACAAAAAACATTCATTGATATGTAGCAGTCAGCCGTTTTATTCAGTTTTGTCAGGAACACACCCTTGGAACAGTTTGGATCGATATAAAAAGATCGAGGAGGAGATGATTTTCAAGATGGCCACCTTGTTGTTTTCGGGTTTTTGTTCACGTGTGTTGAGAGTTTTAATGTTTTAGTTAGTGGTAGTCGACAGATGTTGTGTTCAAAATAGTGCACACGTACATTTTTATAACCAAAAACCAACTTTTATTATCATTTTATTTTTTCTTGAGCAATATAATTTTTCTTACTTTGTCATTATATTATTTGTATTATTTTTATCACAAAAGTGGTGACCCCGACGTGATCAAAGAGATGGAAGATTCGAAAGAAGTTGTGCCATCAGCGGAGGAACCTCAGGTTAGTGCCAGTAGTATGGGTTCTAATGTGCGTATCCCACCTTTCTGGAAGGCAGACCCAGAATTGTGGTTCTGCCAGGCAGACGCCGTTTTTGCCACGTCTAGAATAACCAGCTCGCGAGTCAAGTCTCAGCTGGTTATAGCGAGCCTGGATTTCGAAATCCTTAAACAGTTGGCAGACATCGTAAAAAACCCTCCAGCCGAGCCGTATGAAGCCTTGAAAACCCGCCTAATACGCACGTACGCTGAATCCGAAAACCTCAGGGTTAGGAGGCTTTTGGAGGACAAGCACCTAGTCGATGGTGAACGACCGTCCCAACTGCTCAACGAACTGAAACAACTTGCAGGGACCTCCGTAACCTCAGACCTTTTACGCACAATGTGGCTGAGGGCACTACCAGTTCGTATGCAGGCGACACTAGCAGTGACGAGCGAGACTTCGGTAGATAAACTGGCGGAAATCGCCGATCGTATTGCCGAGGTCTACGAGCCCAGTATCAATGCCGTCAACGAACACTCCACGCCGTCCCGACCTCCACCAATTTCACAGCTTGAGGAAACGTTCCAAAAATTGAGCCTCGAAATCGGCAAACTCACGAGCCGAATTTCGCGGAGCGAAGACCGCAACCGGTCTAGAGACCGTAGCCGAAACAGACCTCGCAGCAAGGGAGGAAGTTATTGCTACTTCCACCAAACCTTCGGGGAAAAGGCACGCAAATGTCGCCAGCCATGCGACTGGAAGCCTACGGGAAACTAGTTTCAGCGACCGACGAGGCGGAATCAGTCGCTGCACGCCATAACCGCCGTCTCTTCATCACGGACAAGACAACTGGAGACAGATACCTTGTGGACACCGGAGCCTCCATATCTGTTCTCGCGAAGCGACGTGTGCACCGGACAGTGACCAGCCTCACACTATACGCAGCGAATGGCACTCTCATTAAGACCTACGGCGAGGAGAGGAGAAACCTCAACTTAGGCATGCGACGACCACTCGCCTGGAACTTCGTCGTGGCAGACGTCAGTCACAACATTATAGGGGCTGATCTCCTGTACCACCGCGATATACTAGTGGACCTCAGACAATCCCAACTGGCTGATGGCAAGACGGGTCTTACTTCAAAGGGCATAATCACCACGCAGAACATTCCGTCTGTACATGCATTCCCAATGGGTGAGTGGCATTCAGAGATACTTCGAAAGTTTCCGAATATTACTCGACTTTCACAAGTCCTCCAAGAGCCGACCCACTCCATTAAACACTACATCGACACGAAAGGTCCGCCCGTCAATGCAAAGGCTCGAAGACTTACGCCTGCCCGATACAATGCTGCACGCCAGGAATTCCAAAGAATGATGGAAGAGGGGATATGCCGTCCGTCGAAGAGTCCGTGGGCAAGCCCTCTTCACATTGTGATGAAGAAAGATGGCAGTATTAGACCCTGCGGAGACTACAGACGACTGAATGCACAGAGTTTACCGGACAGGTACAGCGTCCCCAACATCCACGACATGAGTAACAATCTCCATGGCAAGACAGTCTTCAGCAAGCTCGACCTTAACCGCGCCTACTTCCAAGTTCCAGTCGCTGAGGAAGATATAGAGAAAACGGCGATCATCACACCCTTTGGACTTTTCGAGTTTCTAAGGATGACGTTCGGGTTAAGGAATGCCGCTCAGACGTTTCAAAGAATGATGGACATGATCCTCACACTGACATACGTCTTTGTCTACCTCGATGACATCTTGGTGGCCTCAAGCAACGAAGAAGAGCACAAGATCCATCTTGAGGAAGTTTTTCGATTACTCAGCAAGCACGGTCTCACTATCAACGTCGAGAAATGCGTCTTCTGCAAACCCGAGGTGGAGTTTTTGGGCTATGTAGTTGGCTCAAATGGCATTTCTCCGAATCCTACAAAAGTCCAAACGATCTGCGACTTCCAAAGACCAGCGAACAGAGGACAACTAAGCCGTTTCCTGGGAATGTTAAATTTCTATAGAAAATGTCTTCCCAAGGCTGCCGAGTGTCAATGACACTTGAACCCTCTTATCGGAAACGCCAAGAAGACCGATTCGAAGCCCATCGAGTGGACACCTGCAGCTGAAGAAGCCTTCGCACAATGCCAACGGGACATTCGCGACGCCGTGACCCTCGCACATCCGTCAACCGACGCTGAAGTCACTCTGGCTTGTGACGCATCCGGTACAGCAGTTGGAGCTGTCTTAAAGCAGCGAGAGGGAGACTCATGGAGAACCCTAGGTTTCTTCTCCAAGGCCCTCACTCAAGCGCAGCAGCGCTACGCAGCTTACGATCGTGAGTTACTCGCTACATAGCGATCAAGCACTTCCGGCCATGTATCGAGGGTCGCGTATTCTGCGTCCTAACCGACCACAAACCATTGGTTTTCGCCTTCTTTCAGAAGCCGGAAACAGCAACGCCTATTCGAATTCGGTACGTGAATTACATCAGTCAATACACTACCGATATTCGACACGTCTCTGGAGCAAAGAACATCGTGGCCGACACTCTGTCACGAATGGAAGAGATCCCACCCCCAGACGACATGGAGAAGGTTTCCGAAGCACAGCAGGCTGACTCCAGCATTCAGGACATGATGAAAAATCCCAGTCTACACCTGAAATGGATCGACATGCCCCATCTTGCGAAGCCACTTCTCTGTGAAATGTCCACCCCGAAGCTTAGGCCATACATTCCACCAACCCAGAGGCGAGATATCTTCCAGAAGCTTGATGGCCTCAGTCATCCTGGAGTGCGTGGTACCCGTCGCCTCATCGCCCAACGATACTTCTGGCCTAGTATGAACACAGATTTGGCCGAATGGGCTCGCAGCTGTCTTACTTGTCAACGTTCCAAGATACAGCGGCATACCATCACTCCGCCAGGAATTTTCGCGCCAGCGGGATGCTTCGAACATATCCATGTAGACATCATCTGCCATCATCCGAAGGGAAGCGCTACTGTCTTACCATGGCCGACAGATTTTCACGATGGCCTGAAACAGAACCCCTGGCAGAGATCACCGCAGCAGAAGTCGTGTCAGCCCTCTACGGAACATGGATCAGCCGTTTTGGAGTACCCTCCAGAATCACCACGGACCAAGGACGTCAGTTTGAGAGTGAACTCTTCAGACAGCTCATGCACATCCTTGGTTCCCAACGATGCCGGACCACCGCCTACCATCCACAGGCAAATGGATGCATCGAGAGATGGCATCGTACCCTGAAGGCAGCGCTTACAGCACACCTCATCACCTCAAGCTCTTGGACAGAACTTCTACCCACAGTTCTCCTAGGCTTGCGAGCAGCCATCAGGGACGACAATTCAACGAGCGCCGCAGATATGGCATTTGGTCAATCCTTACGTCTACCAGGCGAGCTCTTGGAGAAGTCCGCACGACCTATTGACTCAGATGCATTTTTAGACCGACTCCGCGAGCACATGAAGTATCTTCGACCCGCCTTGCACAGAACGAGCTCTGCACCTGCGTTCGTACCTAAGGACCTGAAGGACTGCAGCTACGTCTTCTTGCGGGAGGACCTGGTCAGGAAACCCTTAACACCACCCTACTCAGGACCTCATCTCGTACTGGACCGACAACAGAAGACCTTTAACATCCAACTTCCCTCCGGACCGAAGACCCTCTCCACCGACCGACTGAAGCCAGCGTATATCCTCCGGGATCCAGCCGAACAAACTTTAACCACCCGACCAACAGCACAACCGGCACAGCGGACACTTGACCGGTCATATACCAACGACTCAACCACAGAAGCCGAACCACCCCAGATGACACGGACCCGGCGAGGACGCAACATCCAACTTCCTGTGCGCTTCTGTGACTCAGTCATTGGGGAGAAGTGATGTAGCAGTTAGCCGTTTTATTCAGTTTTGTCAGGAACACACCCTTGGAACAGTTTGGATCGATATAAAAAGATCGAGGAGGTATGATTTTCAAGATGGCCACCTTGTTGTTTTCGGGTTTTTGTTCACGTGTGTTGAGAGTTTTAATGTTTTAGTTAGTGGTAGTCGACAGATGTTGTGTTCAAAATAGTGCCCACGTACATTTTTATAACCAAAAACCAACTTTTATTATCATTTTATTTTTTCTTGAACAATATAATTTTCCTTACTTTGTCATTATATTATTTGTATTATTTTTATCACAAAAGATATATATATATATAAAACTATTTCTGACCAGTCCCATCATGTTGGATTAATAGAATGACTTAATTTACGCAGTTTCCCTACTTCACCGTACTTCATAAGGCGTACACATCCTTTGACTCATCTAAACAACAATCAACTGGTAAAGTTAGATATTACGACTCATATAGCAAAAAACAACGAGGTCATATCATATCGCCTACTACCAGAGCGCTCTTTCGTCGCTCAGGAAGACATGAATCCTACTCTATTGTGGGAGTCTCTCCATTCTCTTCTTTAACAGTTTCTGCCTGTAGAGAACACATCGGCATTCTTCAAATGTTAATACGAGTAGTAAAATCACCTTTTTATATATTTCTGTTTATATATATCTGATGTAAAAAATATTCTGTTTCATTGTTAGCTGCTGGTTGAATCAATAATGTAAGGCAAGGCTGGCCTACACAAGTAAGACCACGTTCAACGAAGCTAGGATGCATCTCCATACTAAATCACGCATACAACTCCAATATTGTTTAGATCACTATGGATAGTATCAATAGTGTGCATTTCATTGAAATTTAAATGCAATGGGCCATTGGAGTGGTTTCTCCCCCCTATGTATCAACATATGCCTCTTCATGTTGCCAGATTGTCGACAACAGTAGCTGCAAGACTCACAATGGAACGGTTTTTCTCCCTTATGTATCAACATATGCCTCTTCATGCTGCTATATTGCCTACAACTGTAGTTGCACGACTCACATTGGAACGGGTTTTCTCCCTTATGTATCAACATATGCTTCTTCATGCTGCCAGATGCTCTACAACTGTAGCTGCACGACTCACATTGGAACGGTTTCTCTCCCTTATGTATCATCATATGCTTCTTCATGTTGCCAGATTGTCTACAACTGTAGTTGCACGACTCACATTGGAACGGTTTTTCTCCCTTATGTATCAACATATGATTCTTCATGCTGCCAGATTGCCTACAACTATAATTGCACGACTCACATTGGAACGGGTTTTCTCCCTTATGTATCAACATATGATTCTTCATGCTGCCAGTTTGTCTACAACTGTAGCTGCACAACTCACATTGGAACGGTTTCTCTCCCTTATGTATCAACATATGCTTCTTCATGTTGCCAGACTGTCTACAACTGTAGTTGCACGACTCACATTGAAACGGTTTTTCTCCCTTATGTATCAACATATGCTTCTTCATGGTGCCAGATTCTCTACAACTGTAGCCGCAAGACTCACAATGGAACGGTTTTTCTCCCTTATGAATCAACATATGCCTCTTCATGGTGCCAGATTCTCTACAACTGTAGTTGCACGACCCACATTGGAACGGTTTCTCTCCCTTATGTATCAACATATGCCTTTTCATGTGGCCAGATTGTCTACAACTGTAGCTGCACAATTCACATCGGAACGGTTTTTCTCCCCTATGTATCAACATATGCTTCTTCATGCTGCCAGATTCTCTACAACTGTAGCTGCACGACTCACATTGGAACGGTTTCTCTCCCTTATGTATCAACATATGCCTTTTCATGTGGCCAGATTGTCTACAACTGTAGCTGCACAATTCACATCGGAACGGTTTTTCTCCCCTATGTATCAACATATGCTTCTTCATGCTGCCAGATTCTCTACAACTGTAGCTGCACAACATACATTGAAACGGTTTTTGCAGATTTTTCACATAAGATTTTGCGTTATTGTCCCCTGACGTCCAACGTATGTCCAGCTGTGGAGAGACGGCTCTTATATGTCGCCAAACAATGTGTTTCCTAAGTCTGCCTCGGCTGACAGATAGATGACCACAGTGAAAACACACCATCGTCACGGACCCAACAGTGTCACCTGAAACAGAACGAAACAAGTACCTTTGAAGTTTCGATGATACCCACCAAAAGTAGAGCTCAATGGACAGGACAACACACCGAGAGCCGGGCATTCAGTAATCTTCTGGGACATTTTGGAGGACCCTGTACTAAACATGAGCTCAGACAAAATGATACCAGTTTTCAACTTTATTAAGAAAATTAAAGTATCAATACCAGACAGAAGTAACTACTGTCTGGAACTTGAGACCCAAGATCGGGATAAGCTGGTCTGGTTCACAGACGGCTCAAAAACCGAGAGAGGAGTTGTAGCTGGAATACATGGGAGGACAGTCAAGGGAGATACTAGCATATCCCTAGGTGTGTATCCTACTGTGTTCCAAGCTGAAGTATATGCCATCCTCGGGTGTGCCTGGCTCATTAAGTGACGGAACATCAGGGGAGGGCGAATCTTGATATTGTCTGACAGCCAAGCAGCGCTGCAAGCTGTCATCATAGATTCCAAATACAATGCCTTCAAGCACTGGAGTCCCTGACGGACCAGAATAGAGTGGAATTGAGATGGGTGCCAGGCCACCGGGGGTTTGAGGGCAACGAAAGAGCTGATCAACTGGCCCGGTCAGGAGCTGACGGAAAACCTATCGGACCGGAACCCTTCTGCGGGATCTCTAAGAGCACCGCAAGGGCGGCAATAAATGGTTGGTTGACTACGAATCACATCCAGTTCTAGAGAGGGGTCCCAAAGCAAAGACATTCAAAACTCTTTATAGCGGAACCCTCAGAGAAAAGGAGCCGAGAACTCCTGAATATGAGCAGAATGGATCTAAGAGCTATGACAGGGCTGATAACAGGACACTGTCACATGAACAAACACCTATACAATAAGGGCATCGCTAGAAGCCCGCTGTGCAGGAAATGTGGCGAGGAAAATGAGACTCCGGTTCATATTCTAAGCCGGTGCGGGGCACTAGAAAGCAGACGTTTCCACTGCTTCGGGTCTGCCATAACAGAACCGAAGCAGGTAATGGAAGGAACCTGCAGAAGAATCCTGGACTTGATCAAAGATACAGGGCTGCTGTATGGACCAACACACACAGGGCACACAATTGGCCTACTCTGGCCGCGGTGACACAAATCAGCAATCGGGGGGAAAAAAAAAGAAAAAAAAAGTAGAGCTCGATAAAACGCTAAAGCAGTCGGCCAATTGGCATGTAGCCTTTTTTCTTTGATGGACCGAGAATAATAATAATTCATACACAAAAACTAACTAAAAGTATTTAATGTTTGTGAAAATTATGCCTTGATAATTGTATTTAATATTTATGTAAATTTGCCTTACAAGCAAAACGTTATGAGGTCTGTGGACCGCTAATAAATAGGAACAAGACTGCACAGAAAATAGGAATAGTCATAGGAAGATGTTTGCTATAGTTTAGAGTAGAACAGACTTACCCAAATCATCAGCTATCAGCAGTTCGGGTTCCTCTTTTATATGGACCTTTCGATCTTCGAAATCTGAAAATACAAAACAATTAGGCACAATTGCTGCAGTCAAAAAGAGAACTTCATGCTACAACTTAGGGCGGTTCTCAATATTATTTCCTCAGAGTATAGGGGAGTTTATATAATCGGTCAAACATTCGTTGCGGAGTTTTCAACAGATTTCATTGTTTCTAACTTCGAACTCAACTGGCGATTGCCTTTGTGATGAATGTATTGACATGATATGAGTCCGGATATAATGACCGATTCTCGACTTGCCCAAGTCAGTGCGTTGGATGATGGAGACCTTCCTCTATAACAATGGTAGCTTCCACCCAGCCAAATAAGCTCGATTGCTCTTGGTTTCTCTGATCCAACATAGGTTACAGCGGTTCTCAATATTATTTTCAAGATATACGAAGTATAGGGGAGGTTATATAATCGGTCAAACATCAACATGCCACTAACCCAGTCTTCCATTAGTGAATCTGCAGGATCCCATAAGTCAAGCTACGTCCTGGTATAAGGACCGCTCCGCCACTTCCCAACGTAGCTCCCACATCTATCGTCTAAGTGTGTCATGTCGCATGCGTTTGTAACCTTGGAGTTGCCAAAATGAGCTCCATTGCTATGGACAATATTTTCTCACTTCACGGCCATGTCACTGACAGATTTTTGAATTTATTTTTCGTGTAAAACTGTGTTCTTTTTAAATTACTATGATATATGATATATTAACATATTTTTCAAGGTTGTTCATCTTTTTGACACAAGTGTACTTGTAGCTATAACATTTCCTTATAACAAGTTATTTGATAACAAACGGAGAGACCCAGCCTCAGAAATTAAGTATTCACTGAATGTTTCTCTTCACGAAATGCATCTGTCGTTGCGTTTCCCCCTTGCAAATGCAAATTTTGTAGTTTGTAACCCCCACTGCTCATATTCCATTTCCTGAGTAACGTAATTATACGTATTTCTATCATATTTTTTGATAAAATTATGCATTAAGCATGTGGCCATAATAATATAATCTACGTTTTTTGGAAAGATACATTTTAAAGACAAAATACCAAAACTGCTTTCTGATGTCCTCCTGGCACGACACAAAGTGAGTTGAAGTTACGCTTACGATCATTCAAATTAACCATTGGATAAGGTCGCAACCATTACGTTTTAAGGAGAAATGCCTAGTCATCTACAATAACGTATGGAAATTGAGTATCATTACTTGGTATAGTAGAATTTGCTGGGACACACGGATGAAACACTGACCAATGTGAACCTGAATCATAATGAGATCACGGCTGGTGGAATAACGGGCCGGTCACGGCACTGTCACTTTACTGTTGTGCGTAAATCGATCTTAATAGATAGGAACAAAACTACACAGAAAATAGGAATAGTCATAGGAAGATGTTTGCTATAGTTTAGAGTAGAACAGACTTACCCAAGTCATCAGCTAACAGCAGTTCGGGTTCCTCTTTTATATTGACTTTTTGATCTTCGAAATCTGAAAATACAAAACAATTAGGCACAATCGCTGCAGTCAAAAAGAGAACTTCATGCTACAATTTAGGACGGTTCTCAATATTATTTCCTCAGAGTTAAGGGGAGGTTATATAATCGGTCAAACATTCGATGCAGAGTTTTCAACAGAATTTCATGTTTTCTAACACAACTGCCGATTGCCTTTGTAATGAAAATATTGACACGAAATCTCATAGATAAATTCACAGCCCAGATCTCGTTGCCTGCCGGGAGCTGGTAGTATAGGAACGTCAATTTGAAGATGGTAGAACGTGATGCTAGTGTTTGAGCAAAGTATAAAATCTTTCTCATGGATGTCAATTCACCAGCGCCAACACAACTGCTGACTATAGGACTGGATCGAAAGGTACCGGTAGCTATTCTGGTGTCCGAGTGATGGACACTACAGAGTCTATAAGCCAAGAAGCCGGAGTCCAACCTAAGCATGTAATGCCGCCTCAACATGCCACTAACAAAGTGAATCTGGAGGATCTCTCAAGTCAAGCTAAGACCTGGTATAATGACCGCTCTGCGACTTGCTAACGTCTCCGGCGTCGTTGCGTTGGATGATGGAACCTTCCTCTATAACTATGGTAGCTCCTATGTAATTATTCTTTACAAGCAAGACGTTTTCAGGTCTATGGACCGCTAATAGACAGAAACAAGACTGCACAGAAAATAGGAATAATCATAGCAAGATGTTTGCTAAAGTTTAGAGTAGAACAGACTTACCGAAATCATCAGCTATCAGCAGTTCGGGTTCCTCTTTTATATTGACCTTTCTATCTTCGAAATCTGCAAATACAAAACAATTAGGCACAATTGCTGCAGTCAAAAAGAGAACTTCTTGCTACAACTTAGGGCGGTTCTCAATATTATTTCCTCAGAGTATAGGGGAGGTTATATAATCGGCCAAACATCAACATGCCACTAACCCAGTCTTCCATTAGTGAATCTGCAGGATCTCATAAGTCAAGCTACGTCCTGGTATAAGGACCGCTCCGCGACTTGCCAACGTCTCCGGCAACTATCTCTATAAATAAGGTAGCTCCCACATGTATCGTCTAAGGTGGATTCCACACCGGAGAGACATGCGACGCAACATGTGTTGGACACGTTTGTAGGACACAGGGCTTTCACACCAGAGTTGCATACACGTTGTACCAATAACCCCGAATTATTGGTCGCTATTCAGGTGAAGTTGCTGCTTATAATTATGTCTTCATCATCATCAGACGATGATGTGATGATATTGATGAGTGCGGTAATGAGTTCTAGACGAAAGGCTCAATGAAGAAAACGCCGAATGTGGGTGCACCCCTACTGGAGAAATAACGTGGAAAATCACAGTCCTTACATGATTTCAGAACAACTGCTGGTACATCCCGAGAAATTTCAGCAGATGTACAAAGTGAAGATAGAAACGTTTCAGAAACTGTTGAATTTTATGAACGATCATCTTCAACCAGAAGATACCAAGTATAGAAGGGCTGTCTCTGCCCAAGAAAGATTGCTCATATTTCTGAGGTAAGGTCACATTTTATAGTAAATTATTCATACATTTTAGATATCCATGCAGATATAAATAAATTATTACTTTTGGGTAGAAAGGGCGTAAGTGTCACACAAGTGTACTAATATTAAATATTACCAAATAGTGAGTAACCAGATCAGTTTTGATTTGAGAGGCTTAAGGGGTGACCCTAATTAATGACTGATTACATTTTTTTTTTTTTTTGTTATTTGGTATATTTACAATTAGTAAATACAAAATAATAAATGGCAATATATATATACACAAAATATGATAAAATAGAATAATAATAAGAAAAATAAGAATAATAATATAAAAATATACAAATTAAGACATCTAAACAAAATAATAATTACAAAATATCTAAATTAAATAAATTTGAAAAAAGTAAAATACGTAAAGAAGTTAGAGTTACAACTGCTGAATACTCTGAGAAGAGTCTTGGTGGTGTTGGTTGTCAAATTGCTCATAGTAAAAAGCGAAATTTGCATCGAGAGGAGTGATTCGGGGAAGTTGGTGACCTCCATCTGGCACCTCAGCAGAGATCTCATCGATGAGCTCGAGAATTCTGCGTATTTTAATTTTCTGGTTTGTGACGGGCTGAAGTGGGCTATATCGGGCAAAATACTCCGGAAAAAATCAAGATTGGGGTTGGACTCTTTCCGGTTCCTTTTCGTAGCCAAATAATCGGTGACAGCCCCTTTCGAATTCGTTTGGTGGTGGCATACTTGATCGTGGGTTTCTGGGTGTTGAAGATGGCGTGGACACAGAAGGAACTGGATCAAGCGGGGCATCAGGATGGAGACTACTTTCTTCATCAATGGACAAGCTGTCGTCTGATGAGGTGCATGATTGTGGAAGGCTACCTCATTGAGGTTTTGACTTTATATGCGGCAAAATAAACTGCATTAAATCCCACAAATAGTATGGTTTCTTGGCTGCAGACCCTGTTTTGGATTTCATGTATCTTACGAAGCAAGACCTGAGGTTTCTCAACCTTACTTTGCATTCTGCCTCTGAAAAAGAATTTTAAAGAGAGTTTCCATAAACACACTGAATAAAACATAGGTTCTTATGGAGATATTGTTGGAATCGATCAGTTATTAGTGATAACATTAACCCCCCCCCCCCCCCCCCCCTCCCCTCCTTTATGTCTCTCTATACATTTGAAATAAAATTATATTGCAACCTATTATTGATTTTACGATCATCCGTTTTGTATTTCTTTCAGGTACCTTGCAACTGGACAAACCTTTTCATCGTTGTCATTGGAGTTTTATCGAGGTGTTTCGACAATAGCTACCATTGTGGAGGATACGGCTAAGAAACTGTGGTCACTACTTCAGCCTACATATATGGCTATGCCAACTGAGGATGCCTGGTTGAAAATCGCTGGAAGATTTGCAGAACTATGGAACGTTCCGCATTGTGTTGGGTGTATTGACACATGCGAATTTAAAAAACCAAAGAAATCAGGTTCTCAGTACATCAACTACCATGGTTACTTCTCCATCGTTCTCATGGCTTGTTCAGATGCAGACAGTTTTTTCATTTGGATAAGCGTGGGGGGTTTCGGCCGTAAAAGTGATGGGCGTGCTATAACGTCTTGTGGATTTTATGACCTGGTGGAAAACAATAAACTGAACATTCCTTCTCCGAGACCTCTACCTAACAAGCCTCAAGAAAATTTTCCATTTTACTTCATTGGAGACCAGGCTTTCCCACTACGGCCTTATTTAATGAGACCATACCCAAGGAAAACAACCAACAACGACTCAACAATTTTCAACTATCGTACGTCAAGAGCGAGGAAATCTGTTGAATGCTCCTTCGGCTTGCTTGCTAACAAATGTCGACTGTTTTGACACAAATTGAATGTGAGCCAGACAAATGTGTTGATATTGAAAAGCTGCTTTTGTTTTACACAACTTCATCAAATTCCACGACGATGTTATGTCAATTCCATCGTATGACCAGGACATAGATACGGCTTATAGACATTTCCAGTCCCTCCAACATGCATTACCAGCAAGACAAATGAATACCGCAAAGGAACTTCGGGATCGTCTGCGCGAATACTTTTTGATGGAAGGAAACGCTTTACCTTGGCAGAACAATGTTCTAACAACTGTTGAAATACAGAATTGAAATTACTTTCCTATTATCCTAATTGAAAATAAACTCACAACAATAACTATGTACCTATGTATTTTGTTTTGAGCTGAACAGTAGTAGCAATAGGAAGGAGGTTGAACTTACCTGTTGCATCGAATTTGGTTGTGAGCTCTTTCCAGGCTTTATCCTTCTCCACGATGTTGGAATATTGTTTCAAGGAAGTGTTGTACAACGTGGTACGTTGTTCCACTCCCACAATGAATGTGGTATAAAATTGTTCTGTATCTGGCAACGGCATTTTGTCAAGGGAATCTCGGGAGGTTATTTCCTACACTAGCGCCACGGGTCACTGGGTGGGCAATGACCTGCAACTCAATGAAACGTCGCCAAAAGAGAACGGGCCAGTCGGTTCCATGCGACACGTGTTGGACACATGATTTGTGTTGGATACATTTGTGTCTTCAGTGTGAAAGCTCCCATTGATTTCTCGGTTTCATTCTCGGGGACAAATGTGTCCTGGTGAAAGCCACCTAAGGTGTGTTATGTCGCATGCCATGTAACCTTGGAGTTACCAAAATGAGCTCGATAGCTCTGGTTTTCTCTGATCTAACATAGGTTGACGAAATTGATCGAAACTGTTCCACAAGAAATTTCCGACAATTGTTATTCTATCAGGTTTGAGAAAGGAGCAATATTGAAGAAGTTATAGCATGCTAAAGACAACAAACATGTGAACGACAACAGGCACTGAACCGATAATTCAGTTCTCTTGAAGCCCCCAAATCAGGATAAGAGTGGATTCATCCTCCATATGTACAATACTTACAGACAGTTAGAGAGGTTCCTTCTTCAGGGAGGTCTGGCTCTTGTTTAATGTACATCCTTCTGTCTCCTCGGTCTGCCAACATAAACAATAACTGTACAAACATACTACACCTCCTGCAGAACAGTATACATTCTGTCATTTACTAGAGAAATATAATATGAGGAAGTTATATAAGGCCAAGTGGGCCCTGGAATGTTTGACCAGTGGTTCTTATTCCATTAAATAAATATCAGTAGAAAAAATACTAATCGACTATGATTTTCTATGTGATTAAAAAGAATCAATATTCTATGATTTGGACCGAAACATTCGTCTTTTACACTAGAATACCTGATGATTATATCTGTTAACCTGCAGAGGTTTATCTATTCAAAGTAAATTAACTTATACTTAATAATTTATAGTAAGCCAGTATGGAGCAACTTGCAGAACAGTAAACTGTTGAGCTGATTATTGTTCCGCATGGCCTCGGATTAAAAGGCTACGTGAAAGTACCTCAGAACCTGTTTATAGAAGATATTCACAATTGCTAACCTAACCATGCACTAAAACAACCATCTCCTAGTGACATTTTCTGGAGCCAACAGCTCATAGCTAACGCTACATCGATGACATTGGACATTCTTAGCTTTGTGTCTCTCAGCCTCATTATACCGTTACATCTATGTATGCCTGATGGTATGAAACTTTCATAGAATATAGCTGAATACGGTATTCAACTTAGATACAATACTCACCTTTGTGAAAAACTCCCAAGAAATTACACGAATGAACAAATAAAATAACAAAACACAAAAACTAGCTTTATCAAACTATCGATACACTAATAATTATCGATGTATTACGTTTTTCTTTGCAATACAAAATGATTGTTATATTTTTTCTAAAAATATTTAATATTTTTCTTAGTTTTAGGAGCTGGCTTTTTTCTTGATAAAAGTAAACGTAATATATCATTATAATACAATTAATGAGCATCGGTACTTTCAAACCTTAATTTAAATCGCTTGTGGGTCTAAGGAAAACGGGGTGAAGGGGGGGGGGGGGGGGGGGAGGATATCATATGGCGATTTTTATATCTTTTTTAAGAACTACTTTTTCGTTAGGGAATTATGTCACTATGAGCTATTCCAAAACGACTTTTCTGTATTTTTCTGACTTACGAATTCAGCATCGAAATGAAGGTCATTCCTGAAAAATGTCTATATGTCCATCATACCTCAATTGGAATGCACCGGTTTTACCGTAATGTAATGGGTCCTGGGGAGGATACAATTCATATTTGTTAAGCTATTATTCCTTTCTTTTCTTTATTTCACTTGCAATTTTGTCAACTTTCCAATAAAATTAAACTTGTTATTGCACTCTATTTGTCATAACTTTATTTTATACTAGCAGTAATACCCGGTGTTGCCCGGGGAACTTTGAATTTTCTCCTAATATCTCTCATTCGAATCCTATTCAATTCTTCGACAGTACATTCATGATGTTATAATTTTTAAAGCCACTCCTGCTTCACTAAGGCCACCAGGTCCGGGCTCTTGTACAGGTCCCTCAGCTCCCTATCCTCCATCTATCCCCCTCTGGAGTAAAAGAACGACGTTAAAGAAGACATCAAAGCGAGGATAATGGCCGGGAATAGATGCTACCGGTCACTGCAGAAGGTGCTTGGATCGAGGACTGTGTCCCGAGACGCCAAAATAACAATTTATAAAACTGTCCTGAGACCAGTCGTCACAATTGTTATTTTGGCGTCTCGGGACACGATCCAAGCACCTTCTGCAGTGACCGGTAGCATCTATTCCCGGCCGTTATCCTCGCTTTGATGTCTTCTTTAACGTCGTTCCTTTCCGTGATAACGGCCCCCAAGTACTTGAAGCTATCCACCCGGTCAAACCTGCAACCTCCAAGTACGAGTTCCTTCTCTTTTACTTCTTTCCTCGTGGTTCTCATGTACTTGGTTTTGCCCTCGTTGACAAGAAGACCAAGATTCCTGGACTCCTCGTCACATTCCTGGAACGCCCCCGCCAATGCAGCTTTCGATGTTTCGGTTATGACCACGTGCTGACTGAGCCTGTTATATATAGTGCCATCAGGATTCGTACGGATGCCCCTAATAGCTTTCTCCAGTGTTATATTGAAGAGTAAGGGGGATAATGGGTCGCCCTGTCTCAGACCCTGCCGGACCTCAAAGCTTTCAGAGATCGCGTTCTGGACCTTGACCTTTCCACAGTGTGCGTCAACGTCATCCTTGCCAGCCTTATCAGTTTTGGGGAGAAGCCAAACCCATACATGTTTTGTAGGAGTTGTTCTCTATCTACACTGTCGTAGGCTTGCTTGTAGTCGATGAAGAGGTGGTGCAGGTCGACGTCATTTTCGTAGCGTTTTTCCAGCATTGTCCTCAGCGTCGAAATATGGTCTATCGTCGATCTTCCCTGCCTGAACCCGCATTGGTATTCCTTGGTCCTCTTAGTCTCATAAATAAAATTCAATAGAGAAATAATATTAATATTATGGAAAGATAAATAATAATTATTGAAGAATTGAGTACTTTATTGTATTATTAATTACTAATTATTAGTAATTATTAATACAATAAAGTACTCTATTCTTCCTTTTACTATTTACTATTTCTATTTACTTCTAAATGCATTTTAAGTAAATTGATGACTTAACGTTTTCGATATACATGCCAAAATGTAGATAGAAATGTAGTTTTGAAACTCATATTTCTCTTCGTTTCCTTGATTTATCGGAAACGGTTAATTCTTTTGAAAAATTGGAACTCACCAAATATGTTCCTTGTTAAATTTTCAATCGCTAAGTCCTCAGATTTGAGATAGAACCAATACGACCAAAATATTAAGCCTCAAACAATGAAAAATAGCATGCCCGGGCTTTGACTACTAGGTCATATCGCATACAACCAATGCGCTCTTTTGTCGCTCCGATGAACTATACTATGGGAGTCCTAAATTGTGCCTATCCTAAATGTTTATTCACCTAGGGTAGGGGGTCGGTCTTTAACGAGTATCTGACGTCGTACATGCTTGGGACCATCGCTTAACGTCCCATTCGAATGACGGCGAGCAATTTGTGCAAAAGAGGATTGTATAGTAAAGTCCTGCTATTTCCACATAAGTTAAATATTAAAAAAAGGAAGATACAAGAGGAAGGATAGCCCTAACTGTTTGTGCGGCGGCATCGAGACTGCAGAACACGTGGTCCTCGATTGTCCGCTGTACGACATGTCTAGGGTGGAGTTGATCCGCGCGACAGGATCATATCTGGGATTGACCCTGCCGGAGTTGATGACGGAGTCGAACTATCCGGTGTTCGGCCGGTTTGTCATCAGAGGGGGTCTGGGAGCGCCAGTCTGTCCTGCAAGGGACCAGATGCTGTCGCCCCCAGACACCCATAGCAACTAATAGTGTAAACATTATCGTAATGTTACGTATTATTGTTGTACTACCTCCTTCCCCGACAATGAGCGGGCCGGGTGATTGGCCGGAGCACCCTGAAAAAGAAGAAAAAAAAATTTTTTTTTTTAAATCTAAAAAAATATCTATAATAATTCTGGAAGTAAACTGTGATTAGGTGAAATTACATACATATTCTATATTGTTAGGCAGACTAGAAGTCTCCTTAAGTGTGATGTGTGTTTATTGGGTGCCCCCCTCCAAGCCCAATTCGCTTTGTTCTAATACTGAAATTAGTTATTAATACTTGTTCACGCTACTCTCATTCAGGAAGAATAATATATGTCACATTTCTCTAAATGAATAACATAAAATAATTACAACTTTTTTGTGTTGTTTAAATGAAATAAAAAGAAAATATTTCAATAAGTTTAGGGAGTATCCCATAATACAAATAAAATTCTTATCCTATAGAGTTGAAAACTTAAATAGAAATTTTCTTTATAATAAATTTTCTTCCTAATGATTCAAATAAGAATAAATTTAGTTTTATCATTCATTCGAACATATACTAGATAAAAAATATAACAATTTGTAAAATCCTCATAAATGTCAACATCTCTGGTGTCATATTTGTTACCTGGACAAGTATAACCTTCGTAGCTATTTGTTGATAAGTGGTAGGTTCAAACAGATTTTTCATGGCATCTACTTCTTCTGATGATAAAAAAATATTGGAATTATTTGATGAAGGATTTGAACTGTTTCAAAGTGTATCGAACACTCATGAACCCACCAATAGCTTATGTATTCAGGTAAACATTTTACATTTTTTTCCATTGTTATTTTTCAATAATTGTTATTTGCCTTTGAAAGCTACATGGAAAAGTTCTCTTACCTCTTTATTTTCCTGTAGCATTAGATATTTTTTTTGTTTTTATCTCGAGATATATGTATATTTAATGATTTTACCAATAACATTTAATTAATGCTCTTCTTTGAGTCATGTCAACCTTAACAAATTTTAATTTTGAAATTGCGATCAACTGTTTGCCCATATAGTGGTTCGAAGCTATGTATAATTACAATAATGTTTACGTAAACCAGGTGTTATTGCAATTTTAGTATTACTTTTACTTACCTAATTGTTAATTTTAGGAGATCTTGTAATCATAATTATTACATTCTTATACCTCAGTACAAGGAAGGTATTATAGTTGATTTTTAATGTTATAGTTATGGGATATAAAGTTTCGCCCTTTGATGGAGCTATCACATGTGTTCTGAAGAAATCCCGTAACTGGAGTTTTTCTTCACTATTTTCGTAACAGAATGTGTAGTATGGTGTTGATAATACTAGAGTATATCGGTGGCTGAGAGACCAAATTTCACACACCAAAAGAAAGACCAATGTGCGAATTTCGCAAATTCAGAAAATGTTCTCTAAACTGTGACCGTTTGTTTATCTTAGTTCTATGTTTTTTTTTAAATATTTGATTTAAAATATACTAAATAACAGTACATTAAAAGAGGTTTTTAAAAATTCAATAACGATTTTCTATATAAAACAAAAAAAAAAAAACTTCTGATGTTGAACTTGAGCATACGGGGCCTTTAATAAGCAGATCCGCCTTTTATTTCTCTCTCGATCTCTCTCTCTCTGTTTGCTCTTGAAACATTACGGTTTTAGGATGTAAGAAAAAAAAATTAGAACAATTTTAGCAACAAACATTGTTATAATTTATTAACTAATGTCATTATTTATTATTAAGGTGAGCTAGTTTTCTTGCAGATCGGATCTTGGAACAAGACAGTTGGACAGGACCATATGCAGAAGCCACCTCAGGCTGTCTGAATTCACGGTAGATCGTAAACCAAGTATGGCTATGAACTGTTTGTCTTATCTTCAAAATTGACAGTTCTCCACATTTATTTAATTCTATCGCACTGTCGGGTAGTTTCGCATCGTAAATTGGTAATTTTGTGATACAAGTGAACTTGGTTCGTTGAGCCTCTGACTCAGAGGTTTCCTCCATGTAAGGAAGGAGCTTTGTAACGGAGCCAACTGAGACTGGACTTTGTGTGTTGCAGAGCAAGGTGAAGCAAGCGATGCGACTCCTGGAGGAGGTGACCAGACTTACTTCCATGGCGGGGGTGTTCAGCTCCAACGAGACTGTGGAGGAGGTCCGCACCGAGTCTCTTCGTCTCTTCCTCCTTCCTGCCCTCTTGGGCACCCTCGCACTCAAACTGACTCTCTCCAACAGGTACACATCCATTACATTGTCAATATCGCTGAACCCATGTATCCGAAGTTTATGTTATCTCGCGGTTTGCTTTATATGTGTATTATTGTTACTTGTATTAGCAAGCTACCTGGCGTTGACCGGGAGTAACTTACATGCGATATCCGAAGATTCATCCCAACTTTGCTATGTCCCGCTTTTTTTGCGCCTGATTTCCAACTCAGAATTGCTATTTATCTCCGTTATTTTTAACCTTAGCGAAAAAATTAAGGGAATGAAAAATGTTTAAAATGACTTTTTCACATTGGATCAATAATAACTGAGAACACTTGAAATAACTGTTTCTGTCTACAAGTAAACCCCCCTAATATTCAGTGATACTAAAATCGTATTCATCTTAAATGTTTTTCCAGGAGAGACAGATTCAAAATATGATGTTTGATTGAAATATATTTTTCAGCCATTTTACCAGGAGGATAGTACAAACTAACACCTGAAATAATTTGCATAGGTTTGGGATTATAATACATCCACCTTCAGTTTTATTTATAAAGATTATTATATGTGATTCGGCTGGTGCATTTTCTTCTAGGTTGATGACGATTTTTTTGTGAGTTTTAAAATGTACCTCAGAGTGCGGTGTCCTGTTAGGTTTCTCCATCCTGGATATTATCCATCGGAGATGTGAGTAAACTTCAAGATCCAAGATGTTCCCTCAGAGTGCGGTGTCCTGTTAGGTTCCTCCATTCTGGATATTATCCATCAGAGATGTGAGTAAACTTCAAGATCCAGGATGTTCTCTCAGAGTGCGGTGTCCTGTTAGGTTTCTCCATCCTGGATATTATACATCGGAGATGTGAGTAAACTTCAAGATCCAGGATGTTCTCTCAGAGTGCGGTGTCCTGTTAAGTTCCTCCATCCTGGATATTATTCATCGGAGATGTGAGTAAACTTCAAGATCCAGGATGCTCTCTCAGAGTGCGGTGTCCTGTTAGGTTCCTCCATCCTGGATATTATCCATCGGAGATGTGAGTAAACTTCAAGATCCAGGATGTTCTCTCAGAGTGCGGTGTCCTGTTAGGTTCCTCCATCCTGGATATTATCCCTGCCTGTGGTCATCCCTTTTGACTATTTCCGGTTGTTTTACTGCGTACTTACATCTTCATGTTCGTTGTGTTTCCAGACGTTTGCCATATCTCCTCACGAACATTACAGAAAGCTTCATTGTTGAAATGTATTTCAAAATGTTGTCAAATCTTACTTTTTGGAGTAACCGCATTTAAATATCGCTTCAGGGTAAACAAAACCTCTGGCGCAAAGGTTCAAATTAAAGCTAGATAGGTAAATAATGAAAGACTATTGAAAGTTTTTCCCTAAAAAAATAAATATCTGTATTCATTGTCAGGGACTCGTAGTAGTCGGGGTTACGTCGACCAGAGCGTCGATAGAGCGCTCTAGTAATAGGCGATATGAGCTTGTAGTTGAAGCCCGGATATCAGTCACAATAACTAATTTGTTTCAAACCATACCAAACTACAAGGAGATAATAGAATTAGGATGGCTGATGGGAGTCGATTTTAAATAACTATGATGTTTCGGTGTGGATGTGTGTGAACAGGATGGAAGTTGTGGAGACAAGCGACCTCTACTTTCGGGACTTCCTCCAACGGTGTAACGACTACGAAGTGAGCAATGTTGAGATCCCTCCCCCGGTCACCATACACCCTGAAGAGATAGAGAACATGAGCCGGCGGCCCATGTTCGACCTGGTCGGAGCCGCTCGCAACCGAGCTTCCAAAATACAGAAGTTCAAAGAGGAGAAAGAACTGGAGAAGGAGTTGAACCGTTTGTCCAAGGTTGTCGCATTGGACACTGTTGATGAGGATGTCAAAAGGTATTTATTTTGTGATGAAACTCCTATCTTATCTTAGTTCAGTTTCCTTACACATTCATATTAAACTTTGAATTTGTTTCTGGTATCAACTTCTCTATTGGGCCGACATTCACAAAATTGTACCTAGCTCTATTATATTCGTGATATATATATAGTGCTCTGGTATTAGGCGATATGATCTCGTAGTTAAAGCCCGGCCATGTGAGTCATAATAACGAACTAATTCTAGTTGTATACGTCCTCGCTTTGTTTTTTTATGCTTTTGTAAAAGGTATTAAGAAAATATTGAAGGGCAATGGCGTGGGCTGAAACTATTTCCAGAATAATATGCTTTTATTAAAACAGTGTTCGCCTACGGAACCTTTAAGTGTGTGACCTGATCACACTTCACTGTAATATTTTTGAGTAATAAAAATAGACATTTTTCATATTACAACTCAATATTATTATATGATGTGTGTCAAAAGGGACTACTACCTGAAGCTGATCAAGTCGTATGTGGCCAAAGCTGAGGAGGAACTGGACTGTCTTCAGACGGAGAAGAAGATCCTGGCGCACATGAAGGCGGTGAAGAAGGAAGAGCCACTCGGGCTGTCTGAGGAGAACAAGAGACGGGGGAGGATCCCCCCGCACAGGCCGCTCTGTCCGGTCATCATAGCAAGGGACGAGGTACAGAAGAGAGTCCTGGGGGCAGGCTACCCGAGCCTCCCCACCATGACCGTTCAGGAGTTCTACGACAAGAGGATCAGCGACGGAATGTGAGTAGATAATAATTCAATCTATTTGTTTTGTTTTCTGAGTCTATCCCAGATTTAGTTCCATCTGTAACCTCCTTGCTAGTGGACATATCTGTAACCTCCTTGCTAGTGGACATGACATCTGTAACCTCCTTGCTAGTGGACATGACATCTATCATTTTTGTATATTACATCGATTATTTGACTGGTCTTTTTATTAACATTTTCAAAACGTTTTATTTAATGATGAGGTTTCTAATGTTTTAAACGTGTTTTCATAACAGTAAAGATTGCGTTAGAACAATTCACAAATTTCAGAAAAAAACATACTTCTCTCACCATTTACGATTGTGCCCAAAACTTTGCTTTTACGAAGCCGCCGATATCACGCAAAATACACCAGAAGAACCGGGTGCCACTCGTCTGAGGACCGGCTGTTTAAGAGATATGTGTAGCAAGGTATAGCGACTTAGGAGTAGAGCAGCCGGTTACGTGGACACACCCTCACTGTCCTAGTCGTACGACCTCAGACGGTTATACGATCTTAGGAGTAGAGCGGCCGGTTACGTGGACACACCCTCACGATATGATTTTTAAGAAAATTGAATTTGTTCCACAGATATTGTTTTTTGCACGAAGATAAATATAATATGTAAACGTTCATTCAGTAGCCAAGCGGGCAGACTGACCAGACCTTGGGGTTCTTATGTAAATTGTCCGTAATTAAAACTTAAATTACGCAGATTAACAACCATTGATGTACACAGATATTGTCAGTACTACCCGGTCATTATTGTTAAGTCTTCGTCTCTGCTTTCAGGTTTTTAGGGCGGAAAAATTACATTAAAAAAATATGTTTGCAGTAATAATAAAAGGCGTTTATATTCTTCATATTAAATAGTTATTCTAGTTTCAAGTTCCCGTAAGGAAAGGCGTCTGGTGAAAAATCGTGTCCGAGATAAGGTCAAATTTTGATTGACCTAGCCTCAAAACGTAAAGAAAACTAGTTTTCGGTCTATCTGTCTGTCGAATTCTGTTTTCTTTTGTTCATAATAACTTCTGCAAAAATCTACCGATTTAATATTTCTTTTTGTAAAACGTTGGGATGATTAAAGACTCCAGCCATATTGATTTTGGCGTCAATAGGACCAGCTGTTTTGGAAATATGCGCAATTCAGCACATATTTTGTATTTATAACAATACCGCTTAAGTATCGTATCGGCTCTCAGGCATAGTCCACTGAAAGAGCTGAACAATAACCATATCTTATATGGATTCTTTAATGAATGACGTAGATTTTAACAGAAGTTCCAAAAGAAATATTTCATATTTGATACTTTCTACTGATACCAACTCTCTTCCACACTATTATGTACAAAGGTAATAATTATGTTTAATAGTTCATAATTTATTTAAAAATAAAATATTGTTGTTGTTACACATATTATCAATGCCCTTGCTCAAGTATTTATTTGGAAAATAAAAATCATTAACTTATTCAAAATGTAAAGGGGAAAAACATAAAAACATTCGGGTACTTTAATTATAGTGAGGGGGGGGGGGGGGGGGGCGTTATAGTCATTTGAACGAGGGCGGTCAATACTTGTTGCACGGCCCTGTCCTTACCTATATTTCATACATTTGTGAATATTTGTTTATGAGCCGTTCTGATGAGACTATTCTGTTGTGTTCAGATTCCCAGATCCTGAGGGACATTCATCCCAGATGCAGACAGTGGCCAATCGAGTGGGAACCTCGGAGGAGCAGGCGGAGGTGGAGCAAGCGGCTCAGGAACGTAGGGTGGAGGAGGACAACCCTGAGGAGTTGCAGCGGGCTCGGGCAATGGACGAGTTCAGGGATGAGAACAAGAGGGGCTGGGGTAACCGCTACAACAGGAGCTAGACATGGAATCCACCTTGTCTTCTCTCCATCCAACACCAACACTAACTAGCCAATACAAATAAACTGTTTATATGTATATTGTTATTTTAATTAACTAGGTGTCTCCATGGTTACATGTGGGGCGGAGTGAGTGTTTATTTTTGTATTAATTTATTTATTTAACAGCTGTGGTCAAATTTAGAATTGTATAAGAAAGAGTGTAGGAGGTGAGTGAGGACATTCCCCGGAAGATGTGTACATTTCCCAAAGAGCTCGGGGAATGTAGATAAAACCTTTATAGAAATAAAAGACGTTGTCTTCCCACTATTTTATTTTTGATCAGAACAGGTTTTCAACGCAACAGGGTCATCATCAGTGGTACATTCTACGCACACTGATGATGACGCTGTGGGGTTGAAAACCGGTTCTGGTCAAAAATAATACAGTGGGAAGACAACGTCTTTTATTTCTATGAGAAATCTCGTCCCACAACATCTGTATAATATATGGATAAAGCCTTTATTTATAAAATTATCAGGTTATCACTCCTGTACTGCGTCACTAAAAGAACAAACGGGAGGGTGAACATTTTATCATTTCGGATGTATGAGATTTGTTCTTTTCATATCGTATATTCGAAAGAATACAATCTTGATCTTTCCTCCCGTCGGTCCTTTTAGTGAAGCAGTACAGGTCCTCCTGAACTATATACTCGTATTGTACTTGTAACGAGAGCGAAAACCCTAATTTGTAAATATAAGTATTTCATTCGTAAAATATCGTTGTCTATCACCATATGGCTCGGGGAATGTGCACACTGACCGGTGAATTAGCCGCATTAGGTGCACATTAGCCGCTCTACTCAAACTTACCGTAACATGTAATTCATATATACTCACAGTAACATCAAAAATATTCGTTTTATATTAGTATAATTGTGTTACTGGGTCTGAAGCAGCGGTTTGGGCCCCACCTGCCTCACTCCTTCTTTGGCTGAGGACCTTACTAACGTATTCAAACCACGGATAATAAAAAATCGGGACAGAGGAATCATGATTTATCAGCTTACCAATTGCAAATAATAATAATAAATCTCATTATTAATTGTAAGTACTAATTTGATATTTAATGGAATTATTGTTGGCTTAAAATGAAAACACATCACATCTTCTTATGGAATAAAAATAGTCGTTATAAAACAAGATGGGTACTGTGTCGTTTTAATTGTTGTACTCGCGTTTTTGTATTTTCTATGGTTTTCTTTCTTTACTTTTAAATACGAGGGAATTTTCTCAATCTTTCTATACTGAAGGCTTCTAAATTAAAATACTGCGGGATGACAGATCGTCTATTATATAGAACGATATTTAATTACTAATTTTATTTATATATATATATATTATTGGATATCTATAACCAAAGGTGAAAGTCCGATGAAAAAAGTTTTGAAAACCAAACTATTGTCTAGAATTGAGTATAGGAAACAAACTGCTAAAATTAAAAAAAAATCATTGTGAACAAAAATATATTAAGAAAATACAGAATTACAGATAACACCTTCAACCAGATTCAAATACTTGATATGGGATATCTGAATGGGCAACGTTGGATTTGACCGTAATCTGGACGCTAATTTTTTTAGTAGTATGTACATTCAGAAAGACGGGCTCCAGCTGCTGGAGGAGGCCGGATCACTCGCCCCGTTATTGTTTTACAGTGTGTCTTTGTCAATTTGTATATATTTATCTATAATAAACCATTTTTATTACTTACAATCAATACCCCAGCATTCCTTCATGTTGTGTACCATTTGCAGTAATAGGCACCCACCAAAAAATCACGATTACGTTTTTTTTTTTTAAATGTACTATCCTTTTTTTTGTCGAAAATTAGGACTGGGATTACCCGGGAATAATCCTGGAGTCAATTGACAAAAATAAAACAACAAACAAATGATGGTGGATTATAGCTTATGACGATTCTGTATGCTTTTTGCTTTCACTTCTGCTTTTATTTATTTTGACGTAGTACTGAGTCTTTCCCGGAGCTGTGTAGGGGTGACATTGGGAGCATAGACTCAAAGAAAATATGTCACATTTTGAAAGGTTATAGGTTAGTTGTTGAGACTCATGCCCGCTTTAACTACAAGGTCATATCGCCAGTACCAGAGTGCTCTTTCGTCATTCTCGTGGACATGAGCCCGACTTTGCAGTGGGAGTCCTAAATTTTGTCTTATTTATTTTTATTTACCTAGAGTAGGGGTCTTTAATGAGTACTTAACATCGCACAGACTCGGGACCATCGCTTGACGTCTCATCCGAAGGACGGCGTGTTCAAGGTTACTTCTTCTCCCAGATAAAAAACCTAACGGCCTCGACCGAGTTTCGAATTCGCGATCTTCAGCTCAGTAGGCTACCACGCTACCTCTGGGCTACCGGCGCCCTCAGAAAGTTATATTTTTGAAACTAATAATCGTAAAATAATAAATAATACATCATTATATATCTTATAGAGTCCTGTTTATAAGAAAAAAAGTTTCAACATTCCATCCCTTAAACCTTCGATGGAGTAGCGTTTAAAAGTTAAGCTAAATTTTGCGCAATTTTTGTTTTGCCGCCTGCCCTCTCAAGGTTTAGAACTAGTATATACATAAAGATAGCAATGACCTCAGTCCCATATTCCATAAGCTACGGTCTGAGCCAACGGACGTGTGTCATAAACCGAAATAAAATGGATTAAAATTCTTTCTTTGTAGGCAAAAGTCAAAGGGGTATGTAGCGACACAGTAGAGAATATGTCGCAGCCTGCAAGGTAGGGAGGACTGTCAATACTCCTTCGCTGAATATTTTAATGACGCAGAACTTGTGAGATAATGTCATGAAACAGAGACGGTTGATGTAGTTCTATCTTGTAGGTTGCAGTTCGTTGATGTAGTTCTATCTTGTAGGTTGCAGTTCGTTGATGTAGTTCTATCTTGTAGGTTGCAGTTAGTTGATGTAGTTCTATCTTGTAGGTTGCAGTTCGTTGATGTTGTTCTATCTTGTAGGTTGCAGTTTGTTGACCAATTATCCCCATTAGTCTCTTTTCGTCTTTATGTGACTTAATCATAGTCTTAATTGTTGAAAAAAATATGTGATATAAATAAAAGGAAGATAAAAAAATAAAACAAATGTAATGTCTAGTTTAGGAGGTCATCTGTTTAGCTTGTAGATGCAAGTCCCCATTTTATTGCCTAATAAAGTTCCATCCGCTTTATTACAAAAAATAAATAAATAACATATTTAGGGGCGCCAATAGCTCACTGGTATGTCCATTTGCTTACTGAGCTGAAGATCGCGGGTTCGTAATTAGGCCGAGGCTCTTAGATTTTTACCTGGGAGGTTTAAAAACCTTGAGCACGTCATCCTTCAGATGGGACGTGAAGCGATAGTCTCGAGCTTGTACAAAGTAAGGTACTACATTTAACATTAACTTATTAATTAGCAGTCATTCGTTTCAAGAGCTTTACATATTTTAACTGTCACTGGAATAGTATATTAAATATTTTTAAAAAATTCCAAAATTCACTAAAATAAACCCATATAACAATGTCCTTCTGGAGGGTTAACCTATGAAAGAAAAGTTAGAATTTTGAGCAGAATTGGGATAAATTAACTGAGGCCAAGTAACGCCCCTTCCCTCAGATCATATGCAACTATTTATATACTTTTAGCAGGTCATCAAATGTATATAATTAACTACCTGTAGACGCATGTTGTCTGTGGTTCTGGATTTCAGTAAATCCTATATATAACGGAATGGGAAAGTCAGTCAGCAGTTCTACGGATTAAGTTAGTCTACAGTGAACAGTTAAGATGTAAATAGTTTCTTATAGTGTTGAAATATTTTAAGCCAGTTTGTAATATTTTGTTGTCAATTAACTTTTTAAAATGTAAGTAATGTTGTTACTGTTGAAGCTGATTTTTATCATTTGTGTATCTCCCTCATTTTGAGTATCTCAATTGTTGTTTTGTAGTCTGGCCGGTCCATTAAGGGTGCACTATTTGAAAATAGTGTATGAAGCGTTTATTCCCCATAGTTTGGATAATTTATTAATTCGCAAGTAGACACAGACGTTGAAATTGACCCCTCGGTATATGATACCCTTGGTGGGAGGCGTCTCGGCAAACAGAGCAAGCAGCCTTTGTCTTTGTTAAATCAGGTACCTTTCAGGTTAGTTGTTTGTTAAATCAGGTATCTTTCAGGTTAGTTGTTTAATCAGGTACCTTTCAGGTTAGTTGTTTAATGTTGAAGGGACGTAACTCTCTCTCCTTATACGCGAGATATTTGGAGAGGAGAGATTTTTTATTATGATCGCTTCTTATTTTGCGCGTTTTCAAGTACGCCATTTTTTTTCTCTACTTTCTGCTGAGTATTAATAGAAGTTTTCATATTGACAAGTTTGTCATTATAGTTTATTATGAAGTAAAAAAGTAAATGAAAGTTTGCTTTTCTTAAGAAAAAAAAAATTAACAAATAAAGGTGAATATAATGAGGAAGATGTCTGAATTCAATATTTTAGAATCTGGTAAAGCCTCTTTCACAACGGCTCGTTGTATTTAAACCGCAGCAGCTACGTTCTCTTGAGGAACATCGTCCCAGTGAAGTTAGAAGATTTGAGAGCTGTCTGAAGTTCTTGAGATAAGGTGCCTTTGTAAGCGGCAAGGGTAACAAGTGGGCGATATGATTATTTGAAGAGCGCATCTTGAACGGTGCGGGCGAGTATTATGCGTTAGGAAAACAAACTGTGACCCAATAAAGTCAGAAACATATTCCAGAATTATTTCATTTTATTTCGGTACCTGAGTATGTGGAGGTGAGTGTTGGTTTATTCCATGGCAGACCTCTGCCTCGGTAAGCAGTTGAACTGAGACTGAAGGTGGGTGTTCGGTCTTCTCTAGACTCTCACCTCCGGACTCGTCTGTCTGTGCCGAGGTCGAGTGGGATCTCCTAACAGGTCTACGAATATTAACCGACCTCTCAAGTTGTTTCGATTAGTTTGGATCCCAGAAGCTTAAAATAGAAGATTAAAAAAAATGTTTCGCATTTAAAAATGGGTTTCTAAGCGCATTCATTGTCACGAGACGATTTTCCCTTTCTCTGGATATGCGAAAATCTCCGCTGTGGTCTTGCTGCAGTTCCAAACTCACGATAACATGTAGCAATCTCAACCTCTGTACATGGACAATTACTACATTTGATTTCTCTTTGCTTAAAGCTCTTCTTCGCCACAATTTACATCCAATTAAAACAAAAAAGTGTTAATGGACATCTTTAAAATCAAAATAATAATACTAAGACATTTCGGAGAGTATCTGTAAAATGTGCAGTGCCTCGTTTAAATGTCGACTAATAAGAATATTATGAATAGAGGGAAATATCAACAATTGATTTCAGTAAAACAATTGAGAGAATTTCATGAAAATTCTTTAGCAACTTATAATATGGTCAATATATACTTACTTGTAAGTTACAAAACAAAGCAAGGCGAGTAACCTGCTTGTTAATGTGAATATAGAAGTTTTTCTTTGAGAAAATAAAATAAAAAGTTAAGTGTACTTTTAGTTTTTGAATACATATATATATATATATATATTTTTTTTTTTCTCTTAACCTGCCTGTTCAAATAGCTTCTCATTAAATGCCTACTGTATATTTTTAAGAAATATTAATTGAATAACAACTCAATACCACTTCTATGTTTTTTCCGTGGACACATGGTCCGCTGTATAATCACAGTTACATGTAGAAAACATGAGAATAAACAAGATAACTTGATGGGATAGAGTCAACAGTCATGTGAAGGTCCCGAGGCCATATCCAACTGAGGCGGCGTGGAGCATCAACAAAAAGGACGGCATCAAATGGTAGAGATTCAGGTGTAATTTTAATAAATCAACTCATACAACAGCTAACTCATTATATCTTTATTATCACTTCAACTTCTTATTACAAAATACAAATTTAATAAACAATCAAATTAATCACTGATTGTGAAAACCTTAAAATAAATTTGATATATTTCTTAAAATTATCAAAATAGACATGAGAAAGCATATTTAATCAATTGCACTTAAATATAGCATTATGCACATTTTGTCTTTCTGTTGCATATTACTAAACATAACTTTGTACAGCTAATAATAATTCCTTTTATTACACAATGATATAAAAAATAAACGAACACAATTAAAATATAATATATTTAGTTTTGCATTATAATTAAATGAATACTTTTTAAAAGCTTTTACTAAAAAATAACTAATGTTTAAAATTTAAAAATAACAACAGTATTATTATAATAATTGCATTTTATAACATAATTTTGTACTACAAATTATTATACAAGAAAAAATGCCGTGTAAATACACTGGTGCTTCAAGATAACAAACTTCAATGTATAGCATCCATCTATTTTTTTTTTATATCCTTGAATTTTGACATTTTTTCTACAACAAATACCAGTAGTTTTTCATTTCCTCACCACTGAGTCAAGTATAACAAATATATAACGGAGGATGTAAGGAATTTCTTTAAATAATGATGAAATTCTTATTGGATTAGAGTGAATAGTTCTTATAACAAAAAACGTACAACGTTTCTTTCGGCGTGTCAAGAGACAGAGACAAAATAAACTTTAATTTGAGCCATTAATTGGAATTTCTCAAATTAATTTAAAAAATTGAAAATAAATAAAAATTATATAAAAAAAAAAGTTAATAAACTTTTGCAGAAGATGAAGTAGAAATGTAAACAAGAAGAATTGGCTACATAAATTTTGAAATGTTCAACAGGATTAACATTTTTCAGAAATATGACAACAATAAAAATGTATACTTTTCTTAAAACTAAAGGCATTGTTGCGATCAATGAAACAATTCGTCACCCTTCCTTTTGTAAAAATACAGACTAATAACATCTATTTCCAAAAATTAAAAACTTGAAATTTATTTATTTATCAAACTTATATATTTGAGACTAATTACTAATTAAAAAAGCGTTGAAACCTGCAAAATGAGGTCCTCAGAAAGGCTTCAAGGACAAAAAAAAATGTACAACTCAGCGAAATATATATAATTTTGTTGTTCTGCGAAACTCTTATTATATACTCAATTATTATAGTCGTAAATATATTAGTTAGTTATTGTGATTCATGCCCGGGCTTTAACTAGGTAGGTCATATTGCCTACTAACTGAACGCTCTTTAGTCGCTCTGGTGGACATGAGCTCGACTCTACTATGGCAATCCTAAACTTCACCTACCCTAAATGTTTATTCATCAGGGGTCTTCAACGAGTATCTGAGAACGTGCAGGTTCGGGACCATCGCTTAAACTCCCAACCGAACGATGGCATGCTCAAAATTGTATATATTGTTAATAATAAAATGGCATTAAACTGTAAATACATTTTCTTATTTTCCTTGCATGTTCCCTTAATAAATCGGAAGTCTGACGACGGAGGCCAAAAAGTCGTATTCAAGATAAAATACTGATTGTCTCAGCCTAAAAACGCAGAGAAAATTGGTTTTCCGATGACGGATGTGTATGTGTGAGGATATCTGTGGAGTTTTCTTTTCTTTCGTTCATGATAACTTTTGCAAAAATGCAATTGAATGTATCTTTTTGTAAAATGTTTGAGAACTTGATGCCTATTGATTTTGGTGTCAATCGGTTCAGTTGTTTCCGAAATATGCAACATTTAATGTACCCAAAAAGTATCGTCTAAGGGCTTTCGTGACATTCCACAGAAATAGCTGAACAACAACCAGTGGCGTATATAGGAAAAAATTTCGGGGGGGGCCCACCAGGCCGATTTTATAAGGAAAAAAAAAAGTATGACCTTGTATTACCAGAGGTAACATCGGTAGCAGATTGGCGGTCCCATGGGGACTTGTACCAGGAAAATTAAATTTTATTGTTTTTGTTTTTAACTTTTTTAATTTAATTTGAAGCTTTTTTAAAAAATAAACTAGCTAAGTATTTCAGTTATGTTGTTATTTGTAAGTATTTGATAAAGACCAAAGAACTGTTTTTATGGGAGTTAAGAAATAAAGTAAGTTTTTACGACAGACAAAAGTCAATATATAATTATAATATTTTGAATTAGGTATAATATTTTTGAGTTATAAAAAATAAGTGAATATATCAAATTAAAAAAATGGTTCCCTTTAGCTTGTTTTCTTTACAAAACAAAGTCCAGGTTTCTTGGGAAACTTGCAAACTTCCAGAATCCAGAACAGCTTCATCGCCTATTTTCACATCTCGATGGATTGATAGTAACGCTAGACCATTGAGCCTACTTTCAAACTACTGTATAATAATATCAAACAACTATATACTTTTTTCTATTTACTTTTTTATATTAATATTTTTTTTATTTCGGGGGGGGGGGGCCTTGCCCCCCCCCCCCCCCCCCCCCCATATATACGCCACTGACAACAACCAAAAAAACTAAAATTTTATTTCATAAAAAACTATTTTTTGAAACATGAAAGTCATATAAAGAGGTAAGTACGTTAATATTTGACGATTTTAATTACGACGATATATTAGTCATGTTATCCGTTACTGGAGAAATAAAGAAATATTGGGAAAGTGACAGCAAATCCAATAAGACAAAGAAAAAATGACAAAGACAATCAATGGCAGGTAAAAAGAATTTTGAGAAAAATCCAAAATATAAAAAAACAGGTGAGGGACTTTACATTGAAGTTTCTGAACTTATATATTTTTTTTCAATGGAATGTGCACTAAGTGCAGAAAGCACCACACTGAAATACCGCAGCTTGTCCAACCAGTCAGCTAGCCCAATGTTCAACTTTTAGGGAAAAAGTTATTTTACAAAATCAAGAGAAATCTCTACCTAACATCACAGCCAATTTAATATTTAGAATGTGATAAGAAAAATAATTTTGATTATAACTTACTTTATAAAAAAAACATTTTTTTAATAATCTTTTTACATGTGCAATTTTTTCATATTATTTTCTATTCTAAAAAACGGGGAATTAAAATCACATTGAAAAAAATAAAATAAATACAAATGGAAACAAAACTATTTACAAAAATATAACAGTCAAATGTGGTTCATGTTCACACATTAGTAGAGCGTTTTGTAGGTGGGGGGTTCGGGTTCTGCGGTTATTAGCGGCGGGCTATCCACAGGTTGCCATCTTGTTCCGAAAAACCATAGGTAGTCAGAAGAATTATAAAATGTCAACTTATATTGATGCCGGTGAGACTCTGACCCATGAGAACTGAGGGTTGGTAGACAGATGGTTATCCCACCAGGACCTTCTGTATTAGCCTACCAAATGTAATATGAACTATCATGAACACATTCGGTGACGCACACCATCATCTTTCTGGCAGAACCTCGATTGTTCTGCCTACGTCATTACGAGAGAATCTAAAAAGTAGATTTTTACAATGTACCATCTAAATCCTTTAAATTGCTTCCATATTTGACTATGCTAAAGATAAGTTTACTTTTGAGAACGCGAAAACTTTTTTAAAATTTGTTAGAATGATTCCAAAGGTAGAGTTTTGCGCCTATTCCCTTTCAATGTTCCACGACCACTGGAAACGTTCTGACCCCTCTAGCAACGGATTCGCATTGCTCTGATTGATGTTCGCTGTATTTATTTTCTTGTTAATTCGCCAAAAATATTTTTGTGATTTATTCCTGTTGCCCTTCACGAGATAAGGCTCCATTATTTATTTTCTTCAGATTTGCACAGCATCGATTGCAACGATGTTAGAGCGTGGAAGGGGAGGGACGAAAATTTGTTATCTTTTGAACGTCCGTTATGTACTCTCAGAAACCTTCAATTTGATATCCTAATCAACCAAATATCTGCAACAAAATTTTGGTTTTCGTGAAATGGATTTTTTTTGTCGCCGCATAGCGCAAAATGTTTCCTGGAATCTATCCACAATGCTCGGTTTGTAGACGAAAAAAATAGTATTATAAGTTCCTACAAATTTTGTACAGAAGCATGGGGCATCTCACAGACAGAAACTTGACCGAAACCATACGCTTTTTATTTCCGACCCATAAAACACTAAAAATATATATGTCACCGGCCTACTACCAGAGCGCTCATTCGTCTCCATTCTATTGGATATAGTGTATAATAGTCAAGAAGGGCGTAAGTTCGTAGTTACAAAATAGATGAGACAATCACAGGAAGGAACTCACATAAACTTTGTATATCTGAGCGGGTCAACGTCCCGAAATGCCAAATTTCAGATTTATAGGCTTCACAGTTTCCGATATAAACAGCTGTAACGGACAGAGTGATTGTTAAAGGTTCCGTTTTACACTACGTTAGAAAAGTACCCATATACGTCTTTAGGCTGTATATGGAGTTCTGCGTATTGACTGGGCATTACATATCTCTGGTGTTTGGGCAAAAGGGCTTAAGTCAGAATAAGTCTTGTAATACAAAGGACCAGTGCATTTAAATATTTTTACCATATGTAACTGATTGTTTAAATTTAATCCTTTTATTGAAATATTTCAAATAACATAAACGTGCTTTACCTGATTTGCAGGAATTTTTCAAAACCTTCAGAAATTCTCCTTCTAAAATTCAGATTTGCTGGGGATTCTATTCTATACACGGACGGTAACATATAATGTAATACGTATCATATGTGAGTAGCACACAATGTCTTTTGCAGTAATTCAAAACAACTAAATTAACTTAACGTTAATAAAAAGTAATGATATAAGATCCTTTATCAGATAAATACATATGTTTAAGTTTTATTATTTTTATACAGGATGTCGCATTTTAAAAGGATCGACGGGGTTTCTCTGAACATATTCGAGTTATAAAAATATATCACCTTAATTTTTTGAATCTAAATGTATTATTTATCTTCAACATATCTTTTCCAAGTAGCAGACATATCGGATTCCAAACTCGACTTCTATTTCCAATGGGATCTCAAATTTTTCTTGATGAATTCTGAAACTAGATATGAAAAAAAAAATAGCTTTGAATGAGAACGTGATTCACTCAGATATTCAACGTTGAAGTTTGACAACTATATAAACATTTTTCCTATATATCAGTATTTTATTTTATCATATTATTACTGGAATTCCTGAGTTTCTACCAGGTGAATTTGTTACTGGAAAAAATATGCCCTACCTGCTTAGTGAAAAACTGAATCACCGACTATGTACTTCCCCGGCACGAATTATCAAATTAGACATCAATTTTCAGCGGAATCAGTCGAAGGGGAGGGGGACTCAACTCAAAAATCTCAATAACTACCGATGTAATGAATACATCGACATGAAATTTTATATTTAAACTCAAAACCTTATAAGGATGTCACCTATTAATTTTCCGAGAAATCGGTCAAAAGGAAGTGGGGGTTTAGAGAAGGGGTTTGACTCAAATACCTTAATAATTGACTATGTAATGAATATATCGACACAAAATTTATTATGATGATTCAGAAGCCACTCTTCTGTGATCCTTATAAGGTTTTGAGTTTAAATATAAAATTTCATGTCGATATATTCATTACATCGGTAGTTATTGAGATTTTTGAGTTGTGTCCCCCTCCCCTTCGACTGATTCCGCTGAAAATTGATGTCTAATTTGATAAATCTATCAATTATAAATATTTCCGTAACTCGCATGTTTTCAGAGAAAACTGCTTATCTATAAAGTTGCGACAACCTGTATAATAATTATTAAATAATAAGAAACTAAGTTTCTAAAAGTATAATATATATTTTTTTACTATATTTTCCTATCAGTAAATATATAAAAATGAAAGCAAACTAAATAATAATGTTTCAATTGTAATTAGGAGGTTGGGTGCGCACCTCACCTCCCACATCCCCCCAATCCTTGCAATTGGCTGTGAAAGGTAACAGTGGCATGATAGCCTCAACATTCCCTCCCAAATTGAAATGAACCAACTAAATCATGAACACGTCATAAAATTGGCATTAATCAAATTTAACCTTTATTATTTGTTAATAAACTGAAAAAATATAGAATAAAATAAAATACTAAACATTTCTAAAATTTGAAGTAACTTTTTCTAAATTATCATTTTTTTATGAGTAATATTTTTACTTTTTCTGGAAAAAGTTAAGTCTACTTATACAAAAAAAAAAAACTAGACCTAGTCAAAGTAGTACTTTGCCTCTAGATATATAAAAGTTGTGGACGGACTGCGTCAAAAGACCTAAGTACCAGAACTCAGAGTGGCCTCCTCCATTACTACAGTTGTCCCAGCCTAAAATCTAATTATCTAGGCGCGCGATTTAAGTTTTTTTTTTCTATATTAAACTGGCTCTGATTTTTTTTTCTATGAAATGAAGAATGGCTTTAGAAATAAAATAATTATAAAAAAAATATTAGAGAGAACACGCACGCCTCTATTCCCTGAGAAATTAGAATTAATTAGATAATTATTATTAAAACTTAAAATTAGGTATATACTAAATTTCATAAATTTAATTGGCAATTTTCATTTCATGAAAGACACCAGAAATTATGCGAACTTGCGCCACTTTCATATCACTTGAGTGATATCCTAGCTAGAGTTTGTATAAGAATTAAAAAATGGCATTACAAAATGAAGCTCCTGGGAAAATAGTTTTATCGACCGACCATTCTCCAGTAAAAACTGCTTACGAGTATGCACAAGAGCTCATGAGAACTTCATAAAACGCCATCGAGGCCATCCTGAAGCCTTCGAAGTCATGTGTCATGGGCACAGTGCTGACAGTGGAGCGAGAGGGGTTCCTCTTGATGGGGGTGACTTGGGCCGTCCGTTGGTCAGAGAGCCCTGGCTGGCGGTCCGGAGAGAGGCGAGAGATGCCCCCCTAGACCTGTGTCATGGGCACAGTGCTGACAGTGGAGCGAGAGGGGTTCCTCTTGATGGGGGGTGACTTGGGCCGTCCGTTGGTCAGAGAGCCCTGGCTGGCGGTCCGGAGAGAGGCGAGAGATGCCCCCCTAGACCTGTGTCATGGGCACAGTGCTGACAGTGGAGCGAGAGGGGTTCCTCTTGATGGGGGGTGACTTGGGCCGTCCGTTGGTCAGAGAGCCCTGGCTGGCGGTCCGGAGAGAGGCGAGAGATGCCCCCCTAGACCTATGTCATGGGCACAGTGCTGACAGTGGAGCGAGAGGGGTTCCTCTTGATGGGGGGTGACTTGGGCCGTCCGTTGGTCAGAGAGCCCTGGCTGGCGGTCCGGAGAGAGGCGAGAGATGCCCCCCTAGACCTGTGTCATGGGCACAGTGCTGACAGTGGAGCGAGAGGGGTTCCTCTTGATGGGGGGTGTCTTGGGCCGTCCGTTGGTCAGAGAGCCCTGGCTGGCGGTCCGGAGCGAGGCGAGAGATGCCCCCCTAGACTCGGCTCTCTTGTCGCGGTACTCTGTGCTGCTGTACAAGTTGCTCCGGTTGTCCGTCCCCTCCAATCCTGGATGGTCATCCGTCAGTACCAGAAGGTCCCCCGCTCCGTACATACCTTCTTCCTTTCTGAACAAAATACAAACAGACAAATAAAATCATGTTTAAAAAACTTGAGATAAAGTTAGGCAAGGATTACGAGCTTTTTCAATCAACTTTTTCAAGTGCACCTTGCACAAGTGCAACCTCACCCGGGCTTAAGTGAGGCAGTGACGGGCTGGGGTGATCACTTGCCAACCAATCTACGGCGATCAGAATATTTAAAGATGGATGGATTGAAGACCTACTTAGTTAACATAGATCCAGTTCTGGGGAGGGGACCCGAAACAAAGACATTCACTGCTCTTCATGGGGGAACCCAGACAGAAGAGAAGCCGAGAGCTTCTGAACATGAGCAGAAAGGATCTGATAACTATGACAGGGCTGATTACAGGATCAGGTTACAAGATCTGGGAACCCAAAAGAAAGCAAGAGGTTCTGCTGGTTTGGGTCTCCAGAACCGAGGATGGCTATGGAAGGGTCCTGCAGCAGAATCTTGGACTTTATTAAAGGCACAGGGCTGCTGTAGGGATCAACACACACAGAGCACACAATAGACCTACTCTGACACTTCCAGCCCTCGTTTAAAGAGAACATTCCTAGAGGCAGCTGTTGTAATATTCAAAATAATCGTTACCCTCATATTGAATTGTGTTAAATAGAAATAGAAGCAGCAAATAACCTAATATCATAAGATAATATTAAAAGAAGATTACATTAAATTTATTTTACTAAATTCTGTAGGTTCTTCAGATATCCTACAGTTAATTATTTTGTGACCCAGCATTAATTAAACTACTAGTTATTTTGTGACCCATCATTAATTAAACTACTAGTTATGTCGTGACCCAGCATTAATTAATCTACTAGTTATTTTGTGACCCAGTATTAATTAAACTATTAGTTATTTTGTGACCCAGTATTAATTAAACTACTAGTTATTTTGTGACCCATCATTAATTAAACTACTAGTTATGTCGTGACCCAGCATTAATTAATCTACTAGTTATTTTGTGACCCAGCATTAATTAAACTATTAGTTATTTTGTGACCCAGTATTAATTAAACTATTAGTTATTTTGTGACCCAGTATTAATTAAACTACTAGTTATTTTGTGACCCATCATTAATTAAACTACTAGTTATGTCGTGACCCAGCATTAATTAATCTACTAGTTATTTTGTGACCCAGTATTAATTAAACTATTAGTTATTTTGTGACCCAGTATTAATTAAACTACTAGTTATGTCGTGACCCAGCATTAATTAAACTACTAGTTATGTCGTGACCCAGCATTAATTAAACTATTAGTTATTTTGTGACCCAGCATTAATTAAACTATTAGTTATTTTGTGACCCAGCATTAATGAAACTACTAGTTATTTGCTTGTACTCCCAACTAGAGCCGAAAGGGCGAGCTTTTTTGCTGCCCTTTTCTAGCTCCAGTATCTACTCAATTGCAACGTCAGTCAATTTGTACTTAATATATTCAACTTATTTTCAATTGAACAAATAAAGAAAAAAAAGTTGACATGATGAAGTAACTACCTCAGCCATTATGCCTTCAAGAGGCCCCCTGCTTTCTAGTTTATAATGTTTTAATGCAAGAGTCAGATGAATACAATATATATATATATATTAGATATTCTAAAATTGTGTACTAATTTCGGATACAAAAACATCTGTGCTCTAATAAATACAATAAAAACTCACCAACTCTCTTCGCAGCCAAAATAAAAATTAAACCTTTTAATATAAGGAATAAAAGATAAATTAAAAAATGTAATTAGACACAACATGGGAACGGGGTGAGATAACACTTTGATAAATTTTTGTACCGAACGGAAAATGTTCTACATCAGGGCTACTACAACTACAAAAGTACATCTAATACAGTTAAATAAATAAAAGTTTAGGTGAAAAACTTCAATGTAATTTTCCTCACCTTTTTTTTTATATTTTGGATTTTCTCAAACTTTTCTTTACCTGCTACTGATTGTCCTTTATAATTTTTTCTTTGTCTTATTGGATTTGCTGTCACTCCCAATATTTCCTTATTTCTTCAACAACGGATAACATGGACCGATATGTATTTAAAATTATATTATAAAATAACGTACATATCCCTGTATTTGACTCTCATGTTCCAAAATCATTTTCTAAATAATTGTTATGAAAAATAGGTAAAAATTACCGAATATGAAATATATCATTCGGAACTTCTGATAAAATTTATGTTATATGGTTATTGTTCAGCTATGTCTGGGGAATTTAAGGGCCGAAAACCCTTAGACAATACTTTTTGGATACAAAATCATAACACCAAAATTATTGTGTCATCACTTTCAATAACATTTTGCAAAAATAAACATTGAAATTGGTGCATTTTTACAGACGTTCTCATAAACGAAAGAAAAGAAAATTCCATAGATACCTTCACACAAGCACATCCGCTATCGGAAAAACACTTCTTTTGAGGCTAAGACAATCAGAATCTGACCTTATCTTGGATACGACCCCGTCTCCAGACTTCCATTTAATTACGGGATTTTGCAGTAAAAAAATAAAAAGTTTGTATTTACATCTGAATATTTTGTTATTAGTAACAATAGTGCTTGCTTATTGAACTCTAGATCGCGGGTTCGAAATCTGGCTGAATCCTTTAAGTTTTTTATCTGGGAGGTGAAAAAACCTGGAGCACGCCGTCCTTCGGATGGGACGTTAAGCGATGGTCCTGAGTCGGGCTCATGTCCACCAGAGTGCTCTCGTTAAAGCCCAGGCTTGAGTCACAATAACTAACTGTAAACTAAGTAACTGATGAAAAACTTCTGATTACTATTAGGTAAGTAGATATGAATATAAACAGCAGTTTATAAGGCGCCGTTCATACTAAGGCGATATAAGATAAGCGATATATCGTAAGGAATATATTGCTAGGAAGGTTCATGACAGCGGGCGTTAAATCGGCGCGACCTGGGCGATAAAAATGTGGTGGAAACACAATTCTCACTACTTCAGTTACAAATATGAGCTCAAGTGTGGAATACGTTGTAGTGGCTTATTGGTTCAGGCGTAGGATGAGAAGAAAAAGGAAATACTGGGTACATCGTAGGGGTAATATTGTGAGTTGGTCACCTTTTAGCGTTACGCCAGAGAATGCAGAATATGACAAGGATGACGATGAGAAGGAGGTTGGTGCCGGACATGGACCAGAAGGCGATTTGGAGAGGTTCCTTCGGCTCCCACCAGTACTGAAACGTTAAAGAGATAATGTAATATATGAGTATATGTGTATTATGTCTTAAAAGAAAAATCCCGCAATATTCCGCATCGTGTTGAGGGGTTATGTTTGATGAAACAGTGGTGAGCGCCTTAGTTGATCTCTATAGAAGTCTGCTAGTATTAGAGCTAGCTGGCTACTAGTGTTAGCCCTCAACTCCGTACTCTCACATTAATATATCGGAATAACCAATTAATTCCATTCTTTGAAATTTGTTTGGTCTCAGTCTGGAGGGTAACAATTTTTAACTGCTTTCAATACATATATATTTCTTATGTTTTGTACACTTCTGAAAAAATTGCATTTTTTTTTAAACTTCATATGTAATTGATATGTTATAAGCCCACAGATAGACCGCTTGCTTTAATTGAGATGTTATAAGCCTCCAGATAGCCCGCTTGCTTTAATTGAGCTGTTATAAGCCCCCAGATAGTCCGCTTGCTTCAATTGAGATGTTATAAGCCCCCAGATAGCCCGCTTGCTTTAATTGAGATGTTATAAGCCTCCAGAGAGCCCGCTTGCTAGAAGCGATTTTGGCACGTTTTTGACATGAAATGCGCTCTATTGTTTCTTATTTGAAATTGTCGAAGAACCATTATATTTAATTTTTAATTATATAAAATTACTTATACAATTATTATACCCTCACTCAGATCACTGTCTTTGGGGCTTGGGTTCCACGGTATTCTTCACCGCCTCTCTACACCCTAAATCAATGGGTGAGAGTGAGTTTGTCCTTCAGAAGTCATAATACCACACTAATATAATCAAAAGATAATCTATTTCTTACGGATATCTGATAGGGAATTACATAAAAATTGAAAAATATTATCAATAAATAGCAGATGCTGTGCATTTTCCGAACGACATGACAATTGTACCACTGGTTCAATATTAATGCACCTCCGATGAAAATTAGCGCTGGGGTAGTTAGCTTAAACCTCCCTCTAATTTTATAATTTTTCAAAAACTTTTGGTGAAATTAGCCGGTTAATTAGGTAGGTGGGGACGAGGATCCCGATCTAGAGTGAGTTACCTCTGTGAAGGGAGGGTAGGTGGGGACGAGGATCCCGATCTAGAGTGAGTTACCTCTGTGAAGGGAGGGTAGGTGGGTACGAGGATCCCGATCAAGAGTGAGTTACCTCTGTGAAGGGAGGGTAGGTGGGGACGAGGATCCCGATCTAGAGTGAGTTACCTCTGTGAAGGGAGGGTAGGTGGGTACGAGGATCCCGATCTAGAGTGAGTTACCTCTGTGAAGGGAGGGTAGGTGGGGACGAGGATCCCGATCTAGAGTGAGTTACCTCTGTGAAGGGAGGGTAGGTGGGGACGAGGATCCCGATCTAGAGTGAGTTACCTCTGTGAAGGGAGGGTAGGTGGGGACGAGGATCCCGATCTAGAGTGAGTTACCTCTGTGAAGGGAGGGTAGGTGGGGACGAGGATCCCGATCTAGAGTGAGTTACCTCTGTGAAGGGAGGGTAGGTGGGGACGAGGATCCCGATCTAGAGTGAGTTACCTCTGTGAAGGGAGGGTAGGTGGGGACGAGGATCCCGATCTAGAGTGAGTTACCTCTGTGAAGGGAGGGTAGGTGGGGACGAGGATCCCGATCTAGAGTGAGTTACCTCTGTGAAGGGAGGGTAGGTGGGTACGAGGATCCCGATCAAGAGTGAGTTACCTCTGTGAAGGGAGGGTAGGTGGGTACGAGGATCCCGATCAAGAGTGAGTTACCTCTGTGAAGGGAGGGTAGGTGGGGACGAGGATCCCGATCTAGAGTGAGTTACCTCTGTGAAGGGAGGGTAGGTGGGGACGAGGATCCCGATCTAGAGTGAGTTACCTCTGTGAAGGGAGGGTAGGTGGGGACGAGGATCCCGATCTAGAGTGAGTTACCTCTGTGAAGGGAGGGTAGGTGGGTACGAGGATCCCGATCTAGAGTGAGTTACCTCTGTGAAGGGAGGGTAGGTGGGGACGAGGATCCCGATCAAGAGTGAGTTACCTCTGTGAAGGGAGGGTAGGTGGGTACGAGGATCCCGATCAAGAGTGAGTTACCTCTGTGAAGGGAGGGTAGGTGGGGACGAGGATCCCGATCTAGAGTGAGTTACCTCTGTGAAGGGAGGGTAGGTGGGGACGAGGATCCCGATCACTGTGGGGAGGTACCAGGTCCAGAAAGCGGACTCGGTCTGACGATAGTTGAGGAGGATGCTGGAGTTGAAGCTGGTGTTGAGATTCAAGTACCTCAACTCTCCGTAACGAGCCATCTCGAAGTGGAGCCCCAGTATCTGCGTCTGGGTCGGGTTCCTAAAACACCACAAACGTAAATTTTAGCTGTCATCTTCACACACAATAAAACTGGCTGTTTACATTTCATTGAAATTGACATGTTAGTGCCTTCTGTTGGGCAAAAAAATTCATTTTTTAAAAATATAATGATATATAAACTCAAGTACTCGATTATCATCCTTTAGTTAGTTATTATGGCTTATGCCCGGTCTTCAACTACAAGATCATATCCGATTCTTTTATGTAAACTGTCTAAATTTAGCCTACTCTAAATTTTTATTCACTTAGGGCAGGGGTCTTTACCGAGTACATGACATCGTACAGGCTCGGGACCATCGCCTTAGTACGATATAAGCTAATATTACGATGAAGTTTGAAACAGGTTTTCTTTTTTCAATTTCCGTCAGTCTAAAGATCGGAGATGGTTCTGTGACAGACTACTACTGCAAGAACTAAGAAGGAAGAAGTCCTGAATTATCAAAACCGGTTCTGAAAGTTAACTAGTTGACTTTCCATTCCCTTCACGATAATTAGTGAATAATGTCAATATTCGCATCCAGATATACTGTTACAACTTTCAGGTTCCCATGTTGTGAGAAAAATCTAATATATATATTCCATGAAGGCGTAGTTTACGTAAAAAAAAAAAAAAAAGAACAATTATAAGAATTTCATCGCATGTTAAAAATCAAGTGTATACACAAGATAAATACATACCCATATCTGGCGAAGTTAGAACAGGCCTTCATAAAGAAGTGGCTCATATTTTTGTCATTGTCCGTCCACATATTTTTGTCCAAATGTAGCTTTGCAGGGAAAAATTCTGGAAAAACAAAATAAAGAGAATTAACATAGAGTATACTCTATCAGAAGGAGCTGGCCAGGAGAGGCATCACCAGAGCACTACCAGCAGCCCTGGGCAACCACCGAGAGGCACTCCAGAGAACTATAGACTTTTTTAGTGACACGAAACTAATGGACGAGCTATAATAATACGTAAAAAAAAAAAAAAAAAAATGTGTATATATATGTATATGGATGTATGTCTGTATATGTGTGTATATATATATGTATAGATGTGTGTATATATATGTCTGTATATGGGTATATATACGTGTGTGTATGTGCATATGTATGGATATGCATCTGTCTCCATCCCTAAGTATTTAGATGCTTATGACCTTGATGTTGAGCATCTATAACCCTAATCCTAATCCTAATCCTAGAGTATACTCACAGCAGAAAAAAAGATTTTTGGTCAACGAATAATATACATTCATTAGAAACATTTTCTTATTTTAACTAAGGAAAAAAATTAAAAAAATTGACTGGCAAAAAAAGAAAAAAAAAAAGATTTATTTGACTGAAAATAAACATATGAGTATGATGGCCGTGCGGACTAGAGCGTAGGGCTTTGGTCGCATGGTCTCACCATGGTTTGCGAGTTCGAATCCCGTCCGGGAGTGAGTTTTATTTCGTAAATAGAACTCCTTCCTGGGGCCATGGATGTCGTAAATAAGTAGATAACAACACCCTTACAAAAGATATGGCTAATATGCATCGAATAAAAGGCAAAAAAAAAAAAAAATCCATGAAATGACCTACTGACAAAGATAAATGATCCAGGAAACTGGTGTTGTTCACAGCTTGCTGAGACTTCGAGAGAAACAATGTCTCATAGTTACGTCAAGAAAGGTTTTTGTGGACTCTTCTGAGATTTGTGTCGTTCACAGAAAGCACCAAACTCCTCGACATGCTCCCACCTATTTCTAGTTCCCTTAAAAGAAAATACAGGGAGCATCCTCCGTAATCAGCGAGTCATTTTCGCGTTAGTCCGATAGCGTAGTAACTTCTACTAACAGTATTCAAAGTTATAGCACTTCACGATTTTTCCTTCAGGGGTCCATTTTTATATTACTTTATATTTTTCCTTCAGTCTATATTATTATTAGGTCTTTATTTATTTATAAATAAAATACACATATACAAATAATTCAAAAATCAAAAATCTTATACCAAAGACGACCTCTTGGTCAGATGACCGTCAGAGTGTAGTCGTCATAATTTACAAATAAAGAAGAAATTAAGTACATCTATCACTTAGCGTTCAAATATAGAACAACAAAATACAATTACAACTCGTTTAAAACTCAAATTATACCTTCGCCTAAGTTGATAATAAATTTTATTTACAAAGAAGAAAGGATCTTATCAATATAAATATATATCTTTGACCTTTAAAATTCAAATCAAAATAATCTTCTGGTTCGGTATAATAATATTAATTTCAGATATTAATTGTGAATCATTAGATTTGAGCCTAGTTATAATAAATGTTACAAAATGATAATAAAAATTAAATATTATACATATTACATAACTAACATAATTAGCAAGAGGTCAGCATTTTCCATTCAAGTACCTCATCATTTCATCTCCGATTAGTTGTTCTCTTGGGTCTATATTTTTATATTTATATTACTTTATATTTTCTGTTTACCAAAGTATCTTTGCTCTATCTATTTATAGCTGGATATACATATAACATGGTTATATAACATTAATAGATTCCAAGGTAGCAGGAGGGAAATCTGTCACATAAAGAAATTTGTATAAGTCGGCATTATACGAAATTACTAGGCTTTCCGTGAAATGACGTCTTACACTATTTGACGCTAAAAATAGGCATACCATAGTGAAAATCTGCAGTTGTGTCCTTATGTGAATAAAACTGAAAATCATTAATTCAAATCAGACAACTAAACATCGGTCTGTGGGCCTCTATCAACTTAATTAACTATAAACTAAATTAACTTGCTTATACTGAATTTGATAAAGTTAAAGGTTTTTATTAAACTGTGTACAACAAGTGACTATTTTTATATGTTTTTTCAACAGCTGACTTATATACAGTTATATTGTTGTGGTTCGAAACCCGGCCGAGGCCCCTTAGTTTATTTTATCTGGGAGGTAATGTCAACCAGAGTGACGAAAGAGCGCTCTGGTAGTAGGCGATATGACCTTGTAGTTAAAGCCCGGGCATGAGTCACAATAACTAATTAAATAAAAAACTTTTAATTTTATCAAATTCATTATAAGCAAGTTAATTTAGTCTATAGTTAATTAAGTTAATAGAGGCCTAGAGGTCTTAACAAATTGTTTTACGGTTCTGGCGCTTTTTAAATATAAGGAAGTCCCAATTTTCCAATTTAATATGGCCGCTACAACTGATTTTTTTTTCTCTCACAATCGTGGCTTTCCACAATTCAATATGGGATCATTGCATGCGACTGACCTGGATCCATGAAGGGAGCCCCAGTAAGAAGGAGATATTCAATATCGTGAGGAACCTTCCGCCATTCAGGAAGTCGGAGTGCTTCTATAGACGTGTTCATGACGTACATGTAGACGGGGACCTTCCGTTCTACCAGCAGCTTCACCATCTGGTCTGTAGGGGCGCGGTAGATGAAGTCCGACATCATCTGGACAGAGAGTAGAAGCAGGCTTACAACCTATAGTTCATGTAACCTCCACTACTTAGGTACTTCCATCAAAACTTCCCCCATCGATCTCATTAATAACCGAAAATAAAATGTTAACTAAACGAGTAGTGAATGGATCCATTAAGCTACTGTAGCAACGGCCAGGCTAGGCCATTATCCATACAATAATTTTTTTGTAGACATATGTAGAAAAACAGAATAGAATATATAAACAATTATGTTGAATAAACGTATTTTTATTATCATTTTTTAAAATTCTATATACTCAACTATACAATACTTATATAAGTAAAAAAGATTTACCAGCACAGAAATGGACACGTTGCGTTCCAAATAGGAGGCATATTTCTCATAAATGTTAAAAGCAATCGTTTCTGATGATAATGGCCCATAAGAGGTCGAAACGTAAATAAAAATAAATATTGCTTGGACCTAACTGACCACTTTTACACTTATACCACCATATAGATAAAAGGTCCCAACCAAAAAACAATGAGTAAAATTATTTATTTTTAAGACTACAAATATAATCTATCCTAGGAAATGTACACATGTCGATATATTTGAAGACCAGAAATGGAAACGGCTGTATGTACATCGGAGTCGCTGGCACTTATAGCCTTCTCCAAGTAGGTCCGCGAGGATATACAGCGCCACCGAAATCTACCGGAGCAATTTTGAACTACTTAGAATTAGAGAGTTGCTTCCAGCTCTTCCAGGCTATTCTACATGGAACTAACAACATTTTCCCATAAAAAACAAGGTTTCGGATTTATGGCACACATTATATTTTACAGCCTTTTCCATTTGTGGTATTAATTTATTCTATTGGGAGTTATTGTGTTCACAAACATAGAGGCAGATACAATTTCTTTTTTCATGAATGGAATCAAGAATTCGGAAAACAAGAAATTTAGGTGAAAACGAAACATAGAACTTTCTATGAGGTTCTATGTCAAGTTAAATATTACGCGTATGAGGCACCACTAAAATTATTAATATAAATTTGACTTACATCGATGTATTGCTCGCGAACCCGGTCCGGGTTTAAGGGATCTGGCCAGTATGTGTAGCGATACTTGATGGCCCGGTACACGCCGTCCCGGTTCAGGGTGTAGTTGTACCGCAGTACCATTTCCCGGATCTTCTCGTCCATCCATTCCGCATTCACCTCGAACTGTGGTCCCAGCGATTCATTTTGAACTGAAAATAACACATATAAGGGTCAATGGCTTAACATATAAGTATGTGTAGGGCACAAAAGTTATTACTTAGAGTAATGTTAAAATATATATTTTTCCAATTTTTTAGGTATTCTGGCTAAACATGAATATGCCATGATAAGACATGAAGAATTCAGAACAAAAAAAAATTAGACGATTTCTAAAAAACGCAAAGAACGAGATTTTATATCACATTTATTGATTAATGCACGCTTGGAATAAGTAGCAAGATGTCCTTATGTAAATATTCTTCCAGTTTTAATCAATTATCACTGGACGTCCCAAATAATATCAGGTCATGGTGATTTTAACTCCAAACTGTTCATCTTCCACAGAAAGAGCTGTTCGTGTGGCGGTATCGAGACTGCAGAACATGTGGTGGTCCTCGAATGTCCGCTGTACGACCAAGCTAGGGTGAAGTTGGAGTCATGGGACAAGATCGTATTTTGGACTGGATCTACGGCAGATGGTGACGGAAACAGACTACTCGATGTTCTGCCGATTCGTCGGCTCCTGGCGGGAGTGGAAGTAGGCATTGTAAGATGTGCTGGGGACGATCGGCGCAATAGCTCCGCCGATTGCCAATCCCAGTCCCTCAGTAACCCCTTCTTCTCCCTCAAGTCTGACTGGGTGATATTGCATGAATGCAAAGCGCACCCTTTAAAACTAATTAAAAAAAAAGTTTTTATCAATTAATGGAGCGAAGAAATGGTATTTCGCTAATACCCAAAATATATATTTTTTTTGTCTCGATTACTTTAAGGCAAAAGCGCTATTTAAATATTGGCTTTTATACTGAACTTATATCCGAGTCGCGGTTATAAGTAGATACAGATAAATGTGTTATTGACAGTGCAGCGGAAGTCGATTCCCCAAAGTTCCTCTCATCAATCCCAGACATATCTAAATCTAATTGTATGTTTAAAATATGAACTTTTCTTCAGTTTTTCGTAAATATCTCATTATCTTTTGGTCATAAGAAAAAAAGTGTACTTATCAAAGTTAAAGAGCATACAATTTTCTACAAAAAATGTTCAATTGATTTTTGGAGGAAATTAAGGTTTGGAGAAAAATGCAACACTGAATACGCCCCACTGGTATGCTCAACAACAGTTGGGTATTAAATTGTTTTTTAAAATATGGTCTATTTTACAAAATATATATAATATATGGAAGCCCTTTCGGTATTGCTACCATTATACATCGAACTTCCACTTAGTTTTTGTTAAGTCGTGGCTGATGATGGAGCAATACCGAAAGTACTTCCATATATGAAATATATTTTTTGGAATAGACAATATTTAAAAAAAAACATCTTTTTCTTCTATTGGGTATTTCGGAATTTTTTCCTGCCAACTTACAGATGAGGTGGGCAGCCTCCTGCGTGGTGACCCCGGTCATATAGACAAGGCCATCGTTGAACTCGCCTCGTCTGATACTCGCCTCCACGGTCGAGTTGGTCCAGTACCAATCCGACTGCTTCCATCCCTCATACCAGCCGTCCTGAGGCACTGTAAAGTTGAGGTCTAGGACCGGGCCCCATGGGAACATCCCTACATGAGGCTGCAAAACAACCAATCAAATCAATATTTCTGTCCCAACCGAAAAAAAAAAAAATAAAACATATAATACAATCGTATCAGATGGGGAATGATTATTATACATATGTATAATTATTGTAATCGTAAATTCTCTCCTAGAAAATATCCAATATAAAATAAATTTTGTAATAGTTATTATAACTCATCACCCGGGCTTTAACTACGAGGGCATATCGCCTACTACCAGAGCGCTCTTTCGTCACCCTGGTGGACATGAGCCCGACTCTACTGTGAGAGTCCTAAATTTAGCCTATCTATATAAACTAGGGTAGGGGTATTTAACGAGTATCTGATCGCTTAACGTCCCATCCGAAGGACGGAATGCTCAAGTTTATTATACCTCCCAGATGAAATAAACTAAGGGCCTCGGCCGATCTTGAGCTCAGAAGCCAAGCACACATACCATTGAGCTACCGGCGCCCTCTATTTTGAAATATAATAAATATTCACAATTGGCTTAGAGCAAATTAAATACAGAGATCCAAATCCGAAGATATAAGACGCGCATCTCGAATTCCGGGCAACTAAATATTGAAGAGTACTCTTAGTGACCTGAAACTCAGCGTTGCCGAGCTCATGGAAGTGGCGATGCCGAAGACAATCGACTATCTTGTGAGAGGAGTGGATGGAGCAGCCGAGCTGCTGGCCAAAGACACGGCTGGTGTTCTGGGCGCGGTACCTGTCCTGGATGAGGGCCCAGTCAGCCAGTCCAGACCCGCTCTGAAACATAAATTACAGAGTAGAGGTGAGAAGAGAAAACGGGTGATGGAAGGATGCACAATAGCCTAGAGCCACCGCCACGCACCCCGTACCGCCACAACCACACTTCACCACCATGACCACATTGTTTGTATTTGAGTAGAATGTTGAAATTGGGAAAACTGAAATTTAATGTTTGAAAGTCCCTATCTATCAATTCCCCGCACGTGTCAATTTCAGCTTCCGTTTTCGTAGCGACAAACCGTCTTTTTTAAGCCCGTAACCATGGTGAACGTGAAATATGTTTAATATACTATACTGTAGTGGCGATATCTCACAGTCGAGAAAAAAGTGACAAACCTGCTTCTTTTCCCGTGCTCTTAATTTCCTTCTTCAGGGAATACAACAAACAAATTAGTCATTATGGACAATGATATAACATTATTATTAAGTATCTAGTTATATCTTTGTCCATAATGACTAATTTGTTTATTGTATTCCCTGAAGAAGGAAATAAATAGTTTCCGAAACGTTGGCCAAATATTGAATTTTCATTTACATGACAGAACCTCAAAATTCCTTCTACATTGAAAAGATACTGTCCACTTTATTAATCATTATGAACATGGCGAGTTATTAGTCCTAATTAATGGAAGAAATTATGTGACTTCTATTTTAAATGTGCGAAGAAATATTTAAAAAAAATAATGAATAATTGACATTGCCTTTTTGCATTCTGCGAGCCACACAACAGGCAAAGTACACACCAACATATCCATAACAATATAAAATTAAATATGTTGAACTTACACCTGAATCATTGGTCAAATACTTCCCCAGTTAGAATTAACATAATTAAGTTTTCACATTCCCTCTAAACTCTTCTTCTCTTCGGCCAATTTGGCTGAATCAATAAATATCTTACTCATCCAGTATGTATTCATCATGACAGGCCGGTGAGGGAGCTAACACTTTCAATGATCAAATATTCCAGACTCGTAGAGCCTCCGCCCCTTTTATATTAAAACGAACTGTTTACAAAAATGTGTTTACTTGTTCCATTACTTAGATGACAGAAATATCTTAATTAATGTTTTTTTTCTAATGAGGTTATTACAATATTTTCTAATTGTCTCTAATTAATTAAGTTATGAACAAAACGACAAAAAGTTTAGATTGAGAACTGCGACAGTCCGAGAGTCGTTCCAATAACTTGCGGATCTAGACCAGTTCGATGTTCAAAGCTAATCACGATTCAGGGGACTGTTGGTTGCAACAAACCTATAGGAGGCAGTTATCTTTCTAAGATGGGAAGATCTCCTGCTCTCACCTGTGCAATGACCCGGGAGACAAGGTGTCTGGCTCGTGGGTTGACCATGAGGAGACCTGCGGCCGCCGCTCCAGCACCCGGACCGAACAAAGTGATGGAGTGCGGGTCTCCGTTGAAGGAGGCGATGTTCTCGTGAACCCAGCGTACAGCCAGTGCCATGTCCAACACTCCGTAGTTACCTGGCGAGTTGGCGTCCGCAGTGCTCAGGAAACCTCAAAGCAGATAGATAAAGATGATATATATATATATATATATATATATATATGTATATATAATGTACATAAAATACAAATAAAAAGACACACAGATAAGACAATGGTCATCAGACCGTCTGTTGGTCTGGCCAGTAGTATCTAATCTACGATAATATCAAATAGTCTCTAAATACACTGGATATCGCCTAGTGATCTTGAAAGGCCAGGAAAATTACGTTGTTATAACCGGTCATCGTTATATCCAATCTCATTAATAATATATAGTTCGGAACAACATAAAAAAATGAAGTAAATACCAAATGTCGGTATACTACGAAGAAGAGATACAAGACAGTTCAGACCAGAGCGTTGCAAGGACATTGTCCAGGAATGTACAGTGGGAAACTGGCAACAAAGTTTGTCAAGAAGTTCGAATGACATACACATACTTTCGGGTACGCCTCGATTAGATGTGGGTACAGTCTGACCACTGGTTGATTGGACCGGATCAAACCTGAGACTGAATCTGCGACAGTTGGTGACAGAGACCGACTACCCAATGGTTCAACCCGTTTGACGTCTCCTGGTGAGAGCAGAAAAAAGCGGAGTGATGGGCTGGGGCGACCACCGATCTTCACGGGTTGATCGGCCGGTGGACGCTCCCCTCCCGCCATAGCCTCACTTAAGCTCAGACCCCGAGCTTCGTCTACAAAGACGGATGTTGCACACATGCGAGGTGCATTTAATGTAGAGATAAGGGGTGAGGTGTGGATCCTAAGGAAGACATACCGAGGGCGCCGAGCCGATAGTTGAAGGTGACGACAAGAACACCGTAGAAGCCGGCCAACATGTGTCCAGGGAAGTTGTTGGAGGCCCCATGTTGGAACTCGCCCCCGTGGATGTAGATCATGACGGGGTAGAGCTGAGCCAGGCCTGATCCTGTCTGCAACAGAAACATATTCATATTATAACTTCTGTAATTCTAGGACCGAGCGAATAATTACAGAAAAGTGCAGAAAACAAATGAGTGAAAAAAATAAACATAAAAGTATCAGTTTAAGTACACTTGAATTAAAGAAAATATTTTTAAAACATACAAATAATAATAAAGATAACAGTATAAAATAATAAATAGAAATAAAAATTAGAATAATTGAGAAGAAATTACATTTACAAATAAATAGAAGAATGAGTACGTTAAAAGAAAAAATGAAAATTAATAGGTGTCGTCTTCATGGTCCCCATAAATGTTGGTGTCGATATACTCATTCTAACGGAAATTATCGTGTTCACAGATATACACAGAGACAATTTTTTAAAACAGTTTTTGGAATCAGCGGGTCGGAAAACATGAAATTTCGGTAAAAATGCACATTGAATTTCTGACAGATTACATAACTTCCCCTATACTTAGTGTAGTTGGGGAAGTAAAATACAGCGCTGTGCCTTCAGAGTGAATTGCAGAGTAACTGATAAAGAGAATAATTTATGGTTTCCAGATTTACATTGTGAAGTTATCAGTGACTCTTTATAAGTGAGTCGAGTTTCTAAGTGACTCTTGATAATGCCTTAACACGGCGAAATTAGTTGAGTATTTTTGAATATATAGAGTGAAGTTTGACAAAGAAATTGTGTATTTTAATTATCTATTCCTTATAAAGAGAGAATAATGACAAAAAAAAATTAAACAGAGTAAGAAATGAATATATGAATAAAAAAGGAAGAAGTCCATATAATTATAATTCTTTGTGGCGGAAAAACAAACAAAAATATGATACCTAATGGTGATGAGGATGCTTAGTTAAATGTTTGGACTAAAAGGAAAGTAAGAGACTAGTTAAGTAGAAAGAAGAGAAAGGCTAATTAAAGGATGGGTAGAGCAGCAGAGTTAGATAAAAATAAATGAAATGTTAAAGTGAACAGAAAGGCTGATCAGAGGGGGAGGATTGGAGATCAAAGAGGAATCGGAACAGTGAGGATATCAAAGAAAATACAGGCCGGGGGAGGCAGGGAGTTTCAGAGAGATATCTTGTGAACAACGTTCATGATGGAAAACTAAATGAATGGAAACACCATGTATCAGAGGAGGGGGGGAGGCAGGGTGTTTCAGAGACATATCTTGGGAACAACGTTCATGATGGAAAACTAAATGAATGGAAACACCATGTATCAGAGGCGGGGAGGAGGAGGGGGGGAGGCAGGGTGTTTCAGAGAGATATCTTGGGAACAACGTTCATGATGGAAAACTAAATGAATGGAAACACCATGTATCAGAGGCGGGGAGGAGGAGGGGGGGAGGCAGGGTGTTTCAGAGAGATATCTTGGGAACAACGTTCATGATGGAAAACTAAATGAATGGAAACACCATGTATCAGAGGCGGGGAGGGGGTGCTGAATTGCCACCTCTCGCCTGTCCCTCTTTCCTGGTTCCTGTCCAGTTCGTTAGTCCTTGTTATTCTCTAATTTTGTTAACCTGGTTTTATTTATCTGTATTCTTTGTAAGTTTAGTTGAATTAGAAAGTTTATTAATACAGATTTAGATTCATAATGTCGGAGGAAGCCCGCTTTCCCACCTGACTTGATCGAGGCATAATTACATTACACTTTATTCCAACACGCCCAACTCAACTGATTCCACTGGCTAGAGCACTGACATTTACATAAATAAAGTAGAAAATAACTAATTCATTGCGTTTTCATACATTAGTTTTACATCAGACGGCCTCTTTAACCACCGTATTCAATTATCCGGTATTTCAATTTCCCGACGATTCGGAGATGCGAGAGTTATAAGGCTGGTTAGTGAGTATACTCACATGAGGCGAGAAGATGTTGAGGTAGAGACAGTCCTCGTGTACATCCCTGATTCCCTTTGTGGCTCCTGTGTATCTGGTGGGCTGGGGACAGGCCGGTCCATAGTCCACTGCTTGCATCATCTTCCAGCCAGGGTGGGGCCGAGGTGGCTGCAACCATAAAACATGATAAATACATCAACTAAGAAAAACCATTACTATCTAACGTACTATCCACGGTAATAAAACAAGAAAATACAAATAAAAAAAAGTTCTCATATTATCTCTGCTTCAGTCTGAGAGCTGCAGACTGGCCGAGATGTAGTGGACCGCTCCAGAGCAAGATGACCATCCTTCAGGGAGATGGTTCAACTGGATTTGGGTGCCTCCACCGCAGTTCGGAAGACCCTATTTTGAAATGTTTCTACATGCACATCGAGGAAATTGGAAAATTAGTAAACATAAAGTAAGTGTTAGCTCTTCAACAGCTGACATTTTGAGGTAATGTGTAGAACCAAATATGCAGTAAATAAAATTTCCTACACTTTTGATTACATGCAATTTAGCGTATCTAAATAAAAAAAGAGAGAGGAAGGGTATGAATTTGTTTTAACAATGAAAATCAATATATCCAGACAATTCTATAATTCTGCAACGTAATTCCGGCACACAGCATCGTCGCATGACACCAGCCTGGCGATGTTCGACAAATACTTGCTGTGTTACCCAGCGTTGTCCGACAGGTACTTGCTGTGTTACCCAGCGTTGCTCGGCACATACTAGCTTCATTTCCATGTGAATCACTGAGAATAGTGAGAATGGATGTCAAAGAATGGCCTAGAGGTTCCCCGGGCAACACCAGATAATACTGCTAGTATAACATATAATTAATATTATATTATAAAGTTGTGTTTATTTCGCAATTTGAAGACTATTGAGAATCACAAAAAGAACAATGTGATTACAAATTTTCCAGGAAATACAATTTTTATCGGTTTTTACCTATGTTTTCTGCACCGAGCCTCAAAAACTCTGAATTGGGCTAGGTCCATGCGGACATGAATGAAGGAAGACTAATTCTATGAATGAGATAATTGAGGCTGGGTTCATTCATAAGGTGCTCCATTGATAAGCCCCCCGCTTGTGTGGTGCATGCGCAGTACACCCCTCGGCTCCAGCCACCATCCTTCTAATTGCTCCCAATTAGCCTTCATTAACCTCCTCATTAAACTTCATACATCATCCAGGCTTGCATGTCATTACTGCCAAGTTTCTTAAAACGTTGGTGAATCGTCGCAAATGAACCTCCAGTTGGGATGATTTGATCAACCAAGTTTTCAGTCTCCCACGAAAAGCTCCTTCTCTTTGGTTGAAAATCAACAGCAGTATAAAAGTTTACCTAGCACCTCCATATTTCCTACTGGAATAAGACATACTACCAAAGACAATACTATCTCCATCTTTCTCTTAATAGGCAGAAAAGGTTTTTTTTTCTTATTATTCTTGGATGCACTTTGCATTTGTGCAACGGACTCGGTGTCACACGTACAGGGAGCTAGGGATCAAGGCAGAGCAGATAAAACAAAAGTTGTTGAATTAGCGGTATTTATTTCCCCAGCACGAATTAATCAACTTTAAATTGATTCCATCGATTTCATTAAAAATCAATATGTGCCTTGATCTCAAATTACATCTGAATCCTTGTACCAAATTTCGTATCGATACATTCATTATATCGGGAGTTATCGTGTTTATAAACACACAAACAGACAGGATTTTTCATTCATAAAATTCCGGTAACCATATTGATGACGTCAGATCCCGGCACACCAACCATTATGGTTTTCCATGATCTCATTTTTCCTTATCTCAGGTGATAGGTTATCATTTGCGTCAAGTGTGGTGGAGGGGTAAACAAACTCAGAGTAGCTTGTGACTTGCGGCCCGCAACGCAACTGAAAACATGTTCTTTGAATCAAAAAGTGGATTTATGTGACTTAAAAAGAAGGCGGATGGATACACACTCTGGTGACAACAACCAACCAACTTACCATATCGTCACCTTAATACTACAACTAGACATCTCGAAATTATTAGTTTTGAGAAAAACTGACGGAGGCTGGCTACCCGGCCTTTGGTCGGTTCGTCTCCTCCTGGCGAAAAATTAAGAAAGCCTTCTAACCCGGTGCCGGGGGCCCCGCCGACCGCCAACAGGCGCAGCGGTGGCTGCCCCCGGCTCCGGGAGATAGGCAGAACAGAACCCACCGAAGAATCTCGAGCTCACTCGGCGCAATGAGGCGTCGAGGATCCAATGACGACTGCGAACCGTAGCCATCGAGTCGGTCCACAGCCGTCCATAGCACCAAAAGTAAATTGTTAATAAAAAGTTTTGAGAAAAACGCAATTTTTTTTTTTTTTTTTTTCAATTAGCCGTTGTAGAATGACCCAAATTGAACTACTGACATTTTTAGATAATGATACTTAACATTTTTGCAGAGATATTGTGAAACACGTGATAAAAATGAAGAAAACGTATGTTTTTTAAAAAATATTGTCTATTTCAAAAATAATATATAATATGGGAGTACTTTCGGTATTGCTACCATCTTCAGCCACGACTTAACAAATACTAAATTGAAGTTCAACTAGGTACCTAGTTTACAATCCAATATGTATACTGTTTAACGGCTCAAATCGGCAAATAAAACAGCTATTTGATTTCGTAAACAGTATACATGAAAAAATAAAGTTTACTATAGAAATGGGGGGGAATACCTTAAGCTTTTTAGACCTAAATTTAAAAATAATAAACAATAAACTAGAATACAACATTTACAGAAAACCAACAACCACAGACTCCATCATGTACAATACATCAAACGCTCCCACAACACACAAACATGCAGCAATTTATTCACTACTTCACAGAGCCTACACAATACCATTAAACGAAGACAACAGAAACACATCAGACACCCAACCAACCCAGCTAGACGTCCCTTTTACCTTATCAGAACTGCTGTCCGCTCTGGACGAAGTGAAAGGATCTTCCCCAGGTTCGGACAATATCACCTATGAAATGCTAAAACATCTCCCTCTTGAGGCAAAACTGTATTTTCTCCATATAATAAACTACATATACGTCCAGCACGAGTTCCCAGAGGCTTGGAAGGAGTCATTAGTTATCCCACTTTTGAAACCAGGCAAGGATAAAAACAAAGTCACTAGTTACCGCCCAATCTCCCTAACCAGCTGCGCTTGCAAGGTTATGGAAAGATTGGTAAACAGGAGGCTGGTTTGGTTCCTAGAGAAGAACAATGTCCTCCCTCCTCAACAATTTGGATTTAGGAAAAATCTCTCTACAACCGACGTTATAATTCAGTTGGAGAACACTATCCTAAATTCCTTCGCAAACAGGGAAAACGTCTATTTAATCGCCTTCGATATGGAAAAGGCTTTTGATAGCGTATGGCACCAACATATCATAGATATAATGAAAGGACTAGCAATATCTTGCCACATGATACACTATATTAGAAATTTTTTGCAAGGAAGAAATCTTAAGGTCTCTATTGGTGGAGAAACATCGTCTAGCCAACCACTCAGAAACGGCGTACCACAAGGTACCGTCCTCTCCACCACATTATTTTCTCTTGCAATAAATGGCATTGTGAAATGTGTCAAGGCCCCAGTGTTTTGCTCCTTATATGTCGATGACCTAATCTTGTATCATTCCTCATCGAAACCCGAATGTGCGCAAACCTTACTGCAAGACAGGATAAACGATGTAACTGAGTGGACCAAAGAACATGGGTTCATCCTGTCACCAAGCAAAACAAAATGTTGCATCTTTTCGAAAAAAAGACGGGTTCAAGCCATTAACTTGACACTAAAGGGCAGCCCTGTTGAATCGGTCGATGAAGTTAAGATACTTGGAATGAAATTCGACCGTAAGCTATCATGGCTTCCGCATGTAAAGGAAGTAAAAAATAAATGTTCGAAACTGTTGAACATATTGGCAGTACTGTCCAACACTAGATGGGGTGCCGACAAGAAGTGGATGTTGTACTTCTATAGGGCGTACATTAGAGCAAAGCTGGACTATGGATGCATTGCTTACTCATCGGCTTCAAAGAGAACCCTCGACATCCTCAATAGCGTGCATCACCGTGGACTTCGTCTAGCGACAGGTGCCTTCCGTACCAGCCCCGTGGACAGCCTGTGCGTGGAAGCGGGTGAGCCTCCCTTGGATTATAGAAGAAGTATACTGAGTATAAACTACCTCCAGAAAGTAAGAGCAGTAGAAGGACACCCAAACAATTATAATATTCTGGGAAACCCATTGGAACATGCTTTTGTTACCAATGCTAAACTGGCCCGTCCTGCAGGAGTTCGCACCAAAATCAAATTGGAAACGCTCAATATCAAAAATATGAACTTCCTACCAACAGGCCAGTCTTCAATCCCTCCTTGGTTACTTCCCTCCATAGTCACAGATCTCAACTTGACCAAGTACTTGAAACAAGTAACCCCACCATACATTTATAAATCGCTAGCACAGGAAATAATAGAAAGATACTCAAGTGACACAATAATCTACACCGATGGGTCTAAGAGTCAGAGCGGATTTAGAGCCGCATATATGATAAATGACCGCAAATACTCAGTTACTCTTCCAGCCCAAGCCAGCATTTTTACCGGTGAGTTGGTCGCAATATCCCGCTCATTGAATACAGTGGTGAGCCTTTCAAATCAGATCAAAGTCATTACAGACTCACTAAGTGCCATTCTAGCAATACGGAGTCTGTACAGCAGGCACCCAGTTGTCCAGGCTATTCACAATGCGATATATATGTTATGGAGAGCAAACGTGAGGGTGGTATTTGTCTGGGTGCCTGGACACTGCGGGATTCGTGGCAATGAGGCGGTAGACGTGGAAGCTAAAGCTGCTGCTGCTGCTGATCCAGAGGGACGCAGCTCCGCGCCCATCCCGTGGACAGACATAAAGCCAACAATCAAAAAGACTGTTCTGGATGAGTGGGAGACTTGGTGGCAACAGAAAACCAATAATAAACTAAGAATGGTCAAGCCGACTACGAGGACTTGGATGTCCAGCTACAGGGAGAGACGCCGCGAGGAGGTAGTGATCTGCCGCCTTCGGCTGGGGCACACTTGGCTGACCCATGGCAGGCCAGCCTCCCCCCCTCTGTGCCACTTGCCACCTGCCTCTCACTGTCATTCATATATTGGTGGAGTGTCCCTCCTATCAGCGGGACCGAACAGCGGCCAATCTGCCCTCCTCCCCGCCCCTTCTTTTGGGGGATCATCCGGAGAATCTGTCCAAATTAATTCAGTTCCTAATCAAAATTTCCGTATTAGAGTTGTTGTGAACCTTCCTAAAATATATAAACTGAATCAAATTTATTTCCTACATTTTTTTTTTTTTTTTTTTTTTGTTATTGCAAATTCTTGGCTTCCTTATTTATTATTATTAATTTTATTTGCCTAATATTCGCGTAGCGTTGTTCGAAACATGTAATGCCTTGGGGCCCTCTGCTACCATGGCGGATGTGCGCTGGCTCGCCGGGGGGGCCGGGGGAGACACCACCGGGCTCTCTAGACTGAAGAGTCCATGGCTTGGAGGGTGTGGACGGTTTCAGTCACGTGCACACCCTCGTTCCCAAGCTTTCCCACCACAAGCCATGTTAATGCTATAGCATATTACGGACATGAGAGTAGCCCGGGGGTGCCTTGCTCTGTCCCTCGGGTCGGGCCGCCGGCTGTGGACTAGAGGGAGACTCAATCAAATGTAGCATGGGGCACCCATGACCTTTCAGGGTTGAACTGCCCCTTAAAAAAAAAAAAAAAAAAAAAAAAAAAAAAAAAAAAAAAACAACAGAAACACAGAGTTAGGCATCATTAATAATATAGCAAAAGAAAACGGATACAATAGCCACATTATTGATAAGATAAGACGTAAAGTCATAAACAGAATACATTTAAAAGACATTTCAAAATTAGACACATCAAATAATACAGGGACTAGAAAATGGGTGGGATTACCTTATTTTGGAAAAATTTCAGAACAGATAGGAAATATACTTAAAAAAGAGGACTTTTGGGTAGGTTTTAGAACTAATAATACTATATACAAACATCTCAACAACACGAAGGACAAAATAAAAACAGAAGAAAAAAGCGGCGTTTACCAACTAAAATGTAGTTCATGTAATTTTGTTTATATAGGTCAAACCGGGAGACAATTTAAAAATAGGGTAAAAGAACACATATCAGAAATAGGGCTAAACACCGACGCATCATATAACTCAGTAAAATCAACATTCGCACAACACATCAACGAAAACAAACACCATTTCGACATAAATACAGGCATACAATACCTACATTTTTGTGACAAAGGTACATTACTCAACTCACTGGAACAACTAGAAATAAACAGAGCGCTACAAAAAGGAAATTGTATGAACGATCAGACCAATCTCAAATACTCGCCCCTTTTATCGCCAATAATATAATCCTCCAGTCTCTGTGTGTACGTACTTAATCTCTCAAAAAACTGTATATTTTATTTTATAAAACTTTTTATTTTATTTCTATTCATATATTAACAATTGTTAACTTTAATTCACTTCATATATGCATTTAATCAACACACAGTATTTCAAATTTTTTATTTTTAAGATCCCAATTTGGGACGAAATGTCATTTTTTATGTTTTCCATATTTCAAATATTAACTGTACAGAAAGGATAGGAAAACCTCGTAGGGGCTGAAAAAGGATACCTACCTACCGCTTGGATTGTAAACTAGGTACCTAGTTGAACTTCAATTTAGTATTTGTTAAGTCGTGGCTGAAGATGGTAGCAATACCGAAAGTACTCCCATATTATATATTATTTGTGAAATAGACAATATTTTTTAAAAAACATACGTTTTCTTCAATTTTTAGATAAGTTCTTAACAAATTTTCTTAGAGTTGTCTACTTCTAGCACAACAAAGGTACCTGCAAAATACAACTAATGGTACAATTATCCCATACATGCCGATTTTTGAGTTATCTAATTGTAGTATTAAGGTGACCATAAACAAACTTCTTCATAAACTTCCCTTCATTAAAACTAACTGCATTAAAATAAATTATTATCGATGGTATTTTCTTTAATTTTTCCTCTCCTTAGCCGAGTGACGAGCCAGAGAAGATCAGCTCCTTAAGACAATTAATCTCCATTTTTTTTACCCCTCTTCTGACAATTTATTCTAATAATGACTTTAAGAAATTTTCTTCGTCATCATTCTCTAGTTATTAAGTTCTCACTCCAAACAGTTGAAGAGCCTCGTTCCAAAGCCCTTCAAGTCCTCCATGGCTCCTCAAATCCTCACTCCAAGGCTCCTCAAAATCTCGCACCGAAACCTTTCAAACCTCCATTCAAAGCCACCCTCAAATCTCCACTTCAAATCCCCTCTAAGGGCTGTGATACGATATTATATCACGGAAAGATGGGCTACATAGCACGACAACTGTGCGCGGCATGTTCATCTGGAGTTGGATACCTACCTAAATGGGGCCAAATGACGCAAACGTTTCCGGATCCATTTTTTTTTTTTTTTAATTGGCTCAAAGAAATGTAGAGTTGTCCAAGAACAAAAGAGGATGGAGCGTGTTTTTTAACAAAGAGTATCTCTGTAATAAGTGTGGTACACTTTTTGGACAACTTTACAAAAAATGAGTGATAATCTATTAGCAAATTAGACAAAAAGTGTAACGTTTTCTATCATAAAAGTGCAAAGCCCTGGGCAGGCGAAGCGAAGGGACAGGGGTTCGAATCCCACGGACCTTTCAGTGGATCGTCAGTACTATTGACAGATTGGCAGGTTGCATGGAGGGGGCTATTCTCGTCTAGTATAATTACAGTACCCCAGTTATACGAAGTATAGGAGAAGTTATGTAATCGCTTGAAAATTCTTTAATGAGTGCCTAACATCTCAGAGGCCCAGGACAATCGTTTTACTTTCCATCCGAAGGACGGCGTGCTCATTTTTTTTAACTCTCAGATAAAATAAACTAAGGGTCTCGGCCGGATTTCGAACCAGCGATCTACGTTACTAAATAAACAACTTTGGTTTCTAATGGTTACCTTAAATTATTTCTCCTATAAAATTAATCAATCAATCAATTTATTTGGCCGGCACTCCAAGTGATTTAAATGAAACATTGTACAAAATGAAGAGAAGAGAGAAAAAAAAAAAAAAAATTCTAAGTCTTGATATAGGCGCGCCTTGAGTCTTCTTTTTTTTTCTCTACCTTTCTTCCATTCAATTTGTTAAATTAAGAAGTGGGCGCATTAAATATTTGTTTTATTTAATAAAAAAAAATAATTGAAAATGTTGATTAGAAGCGAGAGTCCATAAACGAGCGGGAAGACATCCGACTCCATGAGTATAAAATTAATACAACTTAATATCATAATATATATAGGACGCCGGTAGCTCAGTGGTATGTGTGCTTGCTTAGTGAGCTATCGGAAGGTAAAATAAACTTAAGCATGCCGTCCTTCGGATGGGACGTTAAGCAATGATCCCGAGCCTGTAGCATATCAGGCAGGTACTTAAATACCCCTACCCCTACCCTAGGTTAATAAAAATTTAGGGTAAGCAAAATTTAGGACTCCCAACATAGAGTCTGGCTCATGTCCACCAGAGTGACGAAAGAGCGCTCTGGTAGTAGGCGATGTGCTTTATGTACGGTGCATATTAGCCATGTCAATGTGTTATCTAGTTATTTACGACATCCATGGCCCCGGAAGGGAGTTCTTATCTACGAAATTAAACTCACTCCCGGACGGGATTCGAACCCACAAACCATGGTGAGACCATGCGACCAGAGCCCTACGCTCTAGCCCGCACGGCCACCATGGCACCGATTTTCTCCTTTATAAATACTTAATAGAATAATTTAAACTTAATATCATATTAAATATTAAGTAGGCTTCTTCCCCATTAATGAGGCTTCCTTGAAACAAGGAGAATTTTTTATTTCAAGAAGGTTCAAGGAAAGGCCCTTATCTGGGAGGTGAAAAAACCCCGTCTTCAGATGGAGGAATATTAAAGGGACGCGTTCACTTGCCGATGACGGTCCGATCACAGTCTAGTCCTTTAGTCCTTAATGAGTGAATAGTTAAGTTACATACCCTAAATCTGGCCGACTCCGTGGGGGGGAGAGCATACGGGATGCCCAAAAAGACGGAGACGTTTCCATGGAGCCTCTCAACGGTGGTGGCGCCGGGACGGTACCAAGCGCCTGGCTGAGGATCGTCATAGAGGTAGACCCGGAACCCCTGGACCTCTCCGTAGGCGGTGGAGACCCTCACATCCCGGTCAGTCTCCTGACGGGGGGAGTCAGGACGTTGTCTTCCTTGCAGGTCCGGTCGCCAGCCTCGCAGGATACCTGGCAGCTGGATCGAGGACGTCTGAAACATCATACAAGTCTCTTTTTACAATAAAGTTTGAAACTCCTAATTAGAATATTTTCTGGTTCCTCAGGTTTAACTAAAAGTCTTAAGATATGAACCAACATGATTCAGATAATATAAACATTAACATGATCTAGTTACTAATCTTTAAGGAGATTTATAATATTGTTGTATTCATTAGTTGCAGCTCTATTTCCTCTAACTTTATTTAAAACATACGAGTATCCTTTCTTTATAGATGTTTCGGTCTGCAACTCCACCCCCATCCTCAGTATCTGTCTTTCGGTAGTTTATTGAGTATTTGATGTAAATTTTTCATCTCTTTACAACTGGAAAAGACGGGGGAAACTTAAGTTAAAATAATTAATAGAAGACGACCAAAACAGATACGAAAACAGAGGATGGGCTTATAGTTCGAAACATCAATAGAAAACATGTTTAAATAAATTTGGATAAAAAGAGCTACAACCAGAAAACAATATTATCAGTTTATAGAATTATTATGATTATTATTACTAAATTATGATTATAGTCACAAAATCAAAATTTTAGAGCATTTTTTTTGTAGCTGGGACGGACTTACTCCAGCTGATTCCAACCATCTTTTGTTAGCCTGTCCACTAACTACCCTCCATAGAGACCAGCTCTTTGATATTTTAATATCCAACCTATCCTCCTACAAACCGATATCAGAATAATAATTAATAGAGTTAAAAATATTGAGATCCTTGACGCTCTTTACAATTTTATTTTCAGCAAACGATGTAGTTTTATTTATAGTTATTCCAATTAGTACAACGAAATAGTTATATTTTAGCCCCCTCTTGTTAAATATTGAGCTTAAATTAACTCTAGTCAAATAGTAATTCTAAACTTAAATTATTGTGACCCCTTGCCAAATTCTTAACTTAAATTATTTGGTCCCCTCTAATCAAAAATAGTCATTGTAAACTTAAATTATTTAGATCCCTCATGGCAAATTCTTAACTTAACTTGGTTAGACCCCTCTTCCGAACTTCTTAACTAAACTTAAATCCATAACTAAACTTAAATTATATAGCTCTCTCTTGTTAAATATTTAACTTAACTTGGATAGACCCCTCTTCCGAACTTCTCAACTATACTTAAATCCATAACTAAACTTAAATTATATAACCCTCTCTTGTTAAATATTTAACTTAACTTGGTTAGACCCCTCTTCCGAACTTCTTAACTAAACTTAAATTATATAGCCCTCTCTTGTTAAATATTTAACTTAACTTGGTTAGAACTCTCTTCCGAACTTCTTAACTAAACTTAAATCCATAACTAAACTTAAATTATATAGCCCTCTCTTGTTAAATATTTAACTTAACTTGGTTAGAGCCCTCTTCCGAACTTCTTAACTAAACTTAAATTATATAGCTCTCTCTTGTTAAATATTTAACTTAACTTGGATAGACCCCTCTTCCGAACTTCTCAACTATACTTAAATCCATAACTAAACTTAAATTATATAGCCCTCTCTTGTTAAATATTTAACTTAACTTGGTTAGACCCCTCTTCCGAACTTCTTAACTAAACTTAAATTATATAGCCCTCTCTTGTTAAATATTTAAACTTGGTTAGACCCCTCTTCCGAACTTCTTAACTAAACTTAAAATTATAAAGCCCTCTTATTTAACTTAACTTGGTTAGACCCCTCTTCCGAACTTCTTAACTAAACTTAAATCCCTAACTAATTAAATTATATAGCCTTTTCTTGTTAAATATTTAACTTAACTTGGTTAGACCCCTCTTCCGAACTTCTTAACTAAACTTAAATCCCTAACTAATTAAATTATATAGCCTTTTCTTGTTAAATATTTAACTTAACTTGGTTAGACCCCTCTTCCGAACTTCTTAACTAAACTTAAATTATTTAGACCCCTCTAGTCAAATAATAATTCTAAACTTCACTAGTATCATAGCTGATATGCATTTATCATAAGGCAAAAAAAAAAAAAAATCAAGTTCAAGTGTTTCTACTTTGTAGTGATGTTCAAGATATCTCCTTCACAAATATATAACTTTAAATTACAATTTTCACAATCAAATGTTTTCTTAAGTCTTGCCGAAAACAATATTTTTATGAGATATGACTTGCAGTATTTTATTATTAATATAACTTCAAAAATAGGGTTAAGTTTCCTTTAGGCTGTAGGAGAAGTCTATGACCAATAATCAATAATATATTCTTTTTATTATCTCACTTTAAACATTTTCTATAATTTTATTCAGAAAGTTTTTGTTTCCAAAGTTTAAAGTTGAATTATAAAACGAATATCTTATAAAAGCACACAGTAATGAAAAATAAGCAGTAAATGACAAAATGAAAGCACCATTTGGACCCAGTATCCTTCGTAAAATCACAAACGCTCTATTCTACCTCTCAAATGCTATCCTTCACAATGACCTGCAGATTCCCTTTGTAAGGGATGTAATTAAATCCTTTTACAGAAAATTCCATTCTACCCTTTCCTTTCACCCTAACCCTTTAGTTCGCAGACTTGCCACAAGAACCCTTCCTAATGTTCATGTTCAGAGACTGAGGCGGCAATGGCCTCGAGACCTACTAGTGGATTGAAGACTAATCATCTACAAACGTTTTATGTTTCTTTTTCATCTATTTTTTTTTGTTTTTTATATATATTTTTAATTTCTCTTTCTCATCCGTAATAACAAGATAATGGAGTGTCATTATTGAATGATTTCTCTTTCAACATCCAAGACATTTATTTATTATGTATCACATTTGCTTGTTATATACTAAATATAGGTATATATGTAAATACAAAATTAAAGTTAAAAAAAAAAAAACATTTGGACATTATTTCATTAAAAACAACATAAAAGAAATCAAAACTTACAACACCAAACAAACATAAGAAAACACTTATATATTTACAATGGATGACGAACTTGTTGTATACATGTTTATTTTTTCTTCAATATATTAGCTGAGATGTGTTTTGTTGTAGGTACTATAAACAAGAAGATCGAATAGCCTAGATCATTTTTCACCACTCTAATTCGCCTTCGTCTTAACCATAATCAGCTCCCTTTTCACCTGCACAACATGCACATTCTACCTTCACCATCTACTGTATCTTACCAACAGCAAGTAGAAACGGATGTGAACCATGTCGTTTGGCTTGTCCACTTACCAGCTTAGAACGCGAAAATATGTTTAGTGTTCTTATAAAAACCAGGATAATGTTCCTCACTACGGTTCAACTAATATATAATCTTGAACCAACAAATCAGAAATTTTTTAAGAATTTTTCACATACATTCCTATTAATAATATAGTCATATAATGTATATAATCCTTACATTATAAGCAAATGGCTGATATGCTAAATTCATAAGGCCACAAATAAAAAAACAAGGTAAGTCACGTGACCTCCCAATCAGGTAATGATTTCCAAGATCTGTTTATATGTATGTAGGTTACATACAGGTAAGTTCCTCAGAATATATTATTAATTTTATTATTGTTATACCTCCATTTATTATTTCAAAAAAAAAAAAAAAAAAAAAAAGATACTACTTGAAAAATGAAATATGTACCACGAAAAATAATAAAACTGCTTCACTTTCATCTATCATGTTATCAAAGAGAAGTGGCTAAATATCAGATTTTTTAAATGGTTTTTCGTAGTTCAAATCTTTGTGCAAATACCTCTTGATCAAGATAAATATTTTTATTCGAGCTTATAGAAGTAAAATATCAGGATCACCCGGGAGTAACTTTGGGTATAACAATTATGTAAAATCGGAATACCAAAATGGTAGACAGTCACTCAATCTACCCGTCTGTAGAGTTAGTAATTATGACTCATGCTCCCCCGTCTGTAGATAGCAGCTCTCAAGTCCCAAGCCCCCAAGTCGCTTATCAGTATGATAAATGGAGTGATGTTTTAGATTTATAACTATTCAATATCGTCAACCGGAAAATATCGCGGGTTCGAAACCTGGCCTAAGGCTACAGTTTACTTTATCTGGGAGGTAAAATAAACATAAGCGCGCCATCCTTCGGATTATATCTTTATGGACCAGAGCCTGTACTATGTCAGGTACTCGTTAAAGACCCCTACTACCCTAGGTGAATAAAAATATAGATCTTCCATAATAGAGTCGGGCTCATGTCCACCAGAGTGACGAAAGAGCGCTCTGGTAGTAGGCGAAATGACCTTGTAGTTAAAGCCCGGGCATTAGTCATAATAACTAATCCCTACAAAAAAAAAAAAAAATGTAAGATGGCTCGTCGTGATCATTAGTAAATATGTCATATCCATCACTGTTGTTGATACAATAGTTCTCCCCCCAAATAAAATATTCGGACTTTTGTCTGAAATTCATAAGGTTTTGATCAATGTGAGCCATTTAAAATGAATTGGCTCAGCGGGTGAACAAAATGTCTTTTGATTTTTTGATTTGGTTCCTCCCTTTTAATGGCTTCTCGTCTCTCTCTCTCTCTCTCTCCCCCCCTTCCCTAAAAATGTGAAATGTTAAATGTTTGGAATGGTCTTGATGAGACCTTTGATATGATGCACCACTCCTCAATATCCGTTGGAAAAAAAAATCCTCCTCTACTTTTGTGAGAGCCCCCGCAAATTAAAATGTTCGATTCAATCCTCACCAGATCTCAGCGCACTTGCCCCCCCTCACGGGGTATTAAAAACAGTTGTTAAGAAGTTAAGTGGTAGTTGAGAGGGTGCTTGAAGTCGGAAGCGACAAGCGGGGGGGGGACCTAACAAGATGTCGTAAAGACTGTAGACAGGAGCGTAACGATCCATCTCTCGCACACTCATCAAGTGGCACATCATTTTTACACCCCCCCCCCCCCCCCCCCCCCCCCCTCGTCTCTGACAAGGTAACCAAATATCACTCTTACCTCTCTTACATTCATAATTAACCATAAAAAAAAAAGTCGTCAAATAATATTTACGTCACCAGGTCTTCTATAGTTCCTTAATTTCCTAAACAACACCTGGTATACGTGAAGTTACGTAATCGGCCAACTAATTTATGTTGAACATAATATCATATTATATTTAAAAAATATTACGATCAAGTGTGCTGTGAATGTTCACAGGTTCGAGGTTTTTGTAGGTTAGTGGGTATTTACTATTTCATACAGGGCCGGCGGATCATGAAGATGGAGCCCGGGTACCCAATACTGAAATTGACGCCCTCAAAGTTACTTTTCGTAGAGTAAAATTTTTTCAAGTATTAAATTTTACATATAATATAATTTAATTAGATTTTAATTTCAATCTTTGAAAAATATTTTATTATAAATTTTATAACTTTTTTGAACAAATATTAATTTTTTTTAAACAAGAGGAGAGTAAAACAAAAATTTTTAGTAGCATGATTTTAATACAATACCACTTCTCATTTTTACAAATTATCTATTTTTTTTTTATACATAATCGGCGCACAGTGGGCCAGATCCCGAATCTAGCGGGTCAAAAGTCCTGTGAACAAGTTACTGTTAAATTATTATTTTTCAATCATTCAGAAGGGCATAAAAAGGCAGAAAAATAACGAATAACACTACTATGGTTTGTCAATTACTTTTTTGAATGGTTATTATAATTAGAGCGACCAGTCTCTCAAACGAAAATCACTAACAGAATGGTTGTCTTCACTGCTAATTTCTGCCGAAACCGTTGTTGAAATTAAGAGTAACTGTCTTACTTTTTCACTTATGCCAGTTTTTTTTGTAGGCAGTTGTCTGAGGGAGCCAATAAAAGGATCAGACAAAATGAGCAGGTTGTTTAAAATGTCAGTTAGCAGAAAATAGATCCATTTCATTTTTCTAGAAAAGTGTTCCCTGAACCTTTTTATCTCCTTATGTTGGCTTTCTTGAACGTCTTCGGCCAGCTGTCCGATAGGTATTAGAAAATGTTTGATAACACCACTCCCATGTATAAGTAGGTATTTTATGAACCTTAACAGGCATGGTGTACCAATCATACAGCAAGACGTACCTACGATCAGTTTCTGCAGCGAAAGTTTCAAAAGTTTCCAAATAAATATCATACCCTGATGACAAAGCCTGTAGGAGTATGCTAAACCTTTCGATTAATTCTTCATCCACACCACTAATTTCAGCTGTTAAGGAAGGATTTTGGAAAAACCTTCGAGCTGCATTGCCATCATTTGTATTGCCACCTCCTTGCTTTGGCGTATCAGTAGCTGCCGAGTCCACATTTTTTCTTCGGATACTCAAAAAGGAATGTAATTAGTTCGAGGGTATTTCCAATAGGACGATTTCTGGCTCTCAACACATCGTACAACTCCCTTCTGCATATTGACATTTTCACGCCTGCAGTTACAAATATGATAACATTAGTGAAAAAAAAAAAAACGGGGCAAAACGGGTTGTTAAATTTAGTGTCATCCTATTATCGACTAGTCAACGAACAAGAATAATGAACGTTCACGAGGTACTGAGGGGTACGAAAGAAGTTACGGCTTTTTCAACTAGAATGAACCATTTTTTTTTAAACATGCAATATTCTTGTGACCCTTCCAACACTCTGTGACTGACTTAAGACCAAACAAAAATTGCTAAGACTTTCCTTTTTGAATGCCTTCCATGGAAGAATAATGAAGAAAAAATCAGTAATGTTCGGAAGCGATACTCACAGGAAAGTGATGGAGTAAAACTACCTCGCCTCCAAGATAGTACGGCTGTTTGTAGGGTTTGTTTATTCAGTCGCTGCGCTGTATTGACTTCGTCCTCTCTAATTCCCTTTGTTTATTTCTCTCTCACATACTACTTGTTGAACCAGGTTGTTTTCTTCCCGAAATCTCTCACTTTATTTTCGGACTTTTGTCCAGCTAGATTTGGGATCTGGCCCACTGTGCGGCGCCCCGGACTTTTGCCCGCTTCGCCCTGCCCTGATTTCATTAGAATTGTTTGTCGTATTGACTGCAATGGTTATCAGCAACGGGCTTTCTACTATAATCAATTTAATAATACCAAATCTGAGTCGCACTCATTTATGGCTAATTAATAATCAATTTAATATATTAATGATCCATTTAATAACAAAACTCCAAATCCAAGTCGCACTAATTTATGGCTTATTAATAATCAATTTAATAACAAAACACCAAATCAGAGACGCACTCATTTATGGCTAATTAATAATCAATTTAATAACAAAACACCAAATCCGAGACGCATTCATTTATGGCGAATTAATAATAAAATTAATAACAAAACACCAAATCCGAGAAAAAAGTGACGCTGCAACAAGCTTAACCTTGGATTTGTTCAACGATTATAAAGAAAATTAGTGAAACGCGTGCGCGACCGTCATGTATCATGTATGCCGCCTATAATATAACGAGGTCGCCCCCCCCCCCCCCCCCACCCACGGATTGTCTTTGTACTTTTTTAACAAGCTAAAGTAAAGTTTGCGATGCAGAAAATTGTTCCGACGGTTCTTTTCTCAGATTTCTTGTTTCTCATTTATTTTTATTTGACAAATTGCTCGTTTGTTCTCTGTTTCATGGCTACTTAACTGAAGTAGGTACTTATATAAAATTTATCAACTTTTTTTTATAAAAATATAATTGCATGATTTTCCAATTCATTCAGTAAGTCTATGGAAACAGTAGATACAACCGACTGGTATGACCAAGTATCTCAAACGCCATAACCTGAAATACTACACACCCTCTAACTGACGTCAAACTCGTAATGGCGGTAATTTTAAATTCATTTTAGTTCATGGCTTCTCTTGAAATGGACGGGTCCCGTCGGATGGGAAGTTGATGGTCCCGAGTCTGTTCGATGTCTGATACTCGTTAAAGACCGATATCGTAGGTAGACAAAATTTAATAGAGTCGGGCTCATGTCCACCAGAGTGACGAAAGAGCGCTCTGGTAGTAGGCGATATGACCTCGTAGTTAAAGCCCAGGCATGAGTCATAATAACTAACTATACTCTAGCGGTGGAGTTAGGAACTACATTGTCATATTCTCATTAACTTTTTTATTTTATTTTCTCGATTCCTATCTAGTATATTACCTACAAAGAAAGAGATTCCTATCTAGTATATTACCTACAAAGAAAGAGATTCCTATCTAGTATATTACCTACAAAGAAAGAGATTCCTATCTAGTATATTACCTACAAAGAAAGAGATTCCTATCTAGTATATTACCTACAAAGAACGAGATTCCTATCTAGTATATTACCTACAAAGAACGAGATTCCTATCTAGTATATTACCTACAAAGAAAGAGATTCCTATCTAGTATATTACCTACAAAGAAAGAGATTCCTATCTAGTATATTACCTACAAAGAACGAGATTCCTATCTAGTATATTACCTACAAAGAAAGAGATTCCTATCTAGTATATTACCTACAAAGAAAGAGATTCCTATCTAGTATATTACCTACAAAGAAAGAGATTCCTATCTAGTATATTACCTACAAAGAACGAGATTCCTATCTAGTATATTACCTACAAAGAACGAGATTCCTATCTAGTATATTACCTACAAAGAACGAGATTCCTATCTAGTATATTACCTACAAAGAACGAGATTCCTATCTAGTATATTACCTACAAAGAACGAGATTCCTATCTAGTATATTACCTACAAAGAACGAGATTCCTATCTAGTATATTACCTACAAAGAACGAGATTCCTATCTAGTATATTACCTACAAAGAACGAGATTCCTATCTAGTATATTACCTACAAAGAACGAGATTCCTATCTAGTATATTACCTACAAAGAACGAGATTCCTATCTAGTATATTACCTACAAAGAACGAGATTCCTATCTAGTATATTACCTACAAAGAACGAGATTCCGAAACTCATAATCGGAATTTTTTTTAATGATTCGATTTAACGGCGTAGGCAGAATTATATTTCAGAACATTATAATTACATATTAAATGTGTACATGTTCGTCCACGGAGCCCTTCACTGTGTGATCTGAACACACTTCTCTGTAATGTTTCTGCAGTTGCAGGTCGCATAAAGCTACGGTTGGAGTCCCAACATCTACAATGTTGACATGCATATATGGTCCCATCTGTGTGCTTGGGGCGGGCTAGACCAGCTTAGCGCACAATGCACCTGCTGCACCCCAACCACAACCAGAACACTGCAGATGGTCTGCCATTGTCACGTCAATCATGGGTAATGTACTGGTCTCCTTCTAAAGCCCTCTTTCGACACACTGTTTTGAAAATGAATCTCAAACCTAATATTATTTATTCATTTATAATTGATTAATATATACATTTGGAGGGCGCCGGTAGCTCAGTGGTATGCGTGCTTGCCTTCTGAGCTCAAGGTTGTGGGTTCGTAGCCCGACCGAGGCCCTTAGTTTATTTTATCTGGGAGGTAAAATAAACTTAGGCACGCCGTCCTTCGGATGGGACGTTAAGCGATGGTCCCGAGCCTGTACGATGTCAGATACTCGTTAAAGACCCCTACCCTAGATGAATAAAATTTAGGGTAGGCAAAATTTAGGACTCCCACAGTAGAGTCAGGCTCATGTCCACCAGAGTGACGAAAGAGCGCTCTGGTAGTAGGCGATATGACCTCGTAGTTAAAGCCCGGGCATGAGTCATAAAACCTAACCTAACCTATACATTTAGAGGGCGCCGGTAGCTCAGTGGTATGCGTGCTTGACTTCTGAGCTCAAGAACGTGGGTTCGTAACCCGACCGAGGCCCTTAGTTTATTTTATCTGGGAGGTAAAATAAACTTAAGCACGCCGTCCTTCGGATGGGACGTTAAGCGATGGTCCCGAGCCTGTACGATGTCAGGTACTCGTTAAAAACCCCTACCCTAGATGAATAAAAATTTAGGGTAGGCAAAATTTAGGACTCCCACAGTAGAGTCAGGCTCATGTCCACCAGAGTGACGAAAGAGCGCTCTGGTAGTAGGCGATATGACCTCGTAGTTAAAGCCCGGGCATGAGTCATAAAACCTAACCTAACCTATACATTTAGAGGGCGCCGGTAGCTCAGTGGTATGCGTGCTTGACTTCTGAGCTCAAGGTCGTGGGTTCGTAGCCCGACCGAGGCCCTTAGTTTATTTTATCTGGGAGGTAAAATAAACTTAGGCACGCCGTCCTTCGGATGGGACGTTAAGCGATGGTCCCGAGCCTGTACGATGTCAGACACTCGTTAAAGACCCCTACCCTAGATGAATAAAAATTTAGGGTAGGCAAAATTTAGGACTCCCACAGTAGAGTCGGGCTCATTTCCACCAGAGTGACGAAAGAGCGCTCTGGTAGTAGGCGATATGACCTTGTAGTTAAAGCCCGGGCATGAGTCATAAAACCTAACCTAACCTATATACATTTATTTTTTATATTGTTATAGTTACATTGATTTCTTTTTCTTTTCTATATCTCGCACATTGGGACCTGATGAAGGGACGTAAGAACGTCCCGAAACATCGTTCGGATAAAGACACTTCCGAAGAGTTTTTTGAAAATAGTTAATTGAAAAATTTGTCTACTTATTATGAATGGTATCTATGTATTAATTTTTTTTTTTTTATACTCATATATTTTTAAGTATTTATTTATTCAGTTTTTATTAATTTCATTTCACTTTTTTTAATAGTTTTGTTATTACTACTAATCATAGATGTGTTAGACTCAAGTAGTTATAAATCTAATTTACAAGCTATCTTAATGTATAAATTTTTTTCACGTATCCTATTACCATGTATTGTATCGAAAATAAATTTAGTATTATTATTATTAATATATTTCGTAGCGACACATTATTAACAGGTTTAGGTTTTATGACTCATGCCCGGGGTTTAACTAAGAGATCATATCGCCTACTACCAGAGCGCTCTTTCGTCACTCTGGTGGACATGAGCCCGACTCTACTGTGGGAGTCCTAAATTTTTATTCACCTAGGACAGGGGTCTTTAACGAGTACCTGACATCGTACAGGCTCGGGATTATCGCTTAACGTCCCATCCGAAGGACGGCGTACTTAAGTTTATTTTACCTCCCAGATAAAATAAACTAAGGGCCTCGGTCGGGCTACGAACCCACGACCTTCAGCTCAGAAGTCAAGCACGCATACCACTGAGCTACCGGCGCCCTCTCACATTTTGAGTTAAGCCCTTTCTAATCCCTTCTTTCCTTTCCGTTCCTACAGGGTTCTGCAACCACACATAAAATTGTGAGTCCTAATATCCATTCTATCGGGAGTCAGCGTGTTATAGCAGTTATAAAGAGTTGATCTCTGATCATACTTTCCTCTATGGCCGATTTTGTGGAAAATTAGTAGTTGTCGTCCTTCTGAATTTACATAATATGTAAAAATCCCAATAACAGCCTATGATATGCATTTATCGACCATAATATGGTCGATAGGCTGTTATTGGGATTTTTGTGTTAAGCCTCCCCTAATCTCCCCCTTCCCTCCCACAAATACAGGATTTTTTTTTATTTTCATTTTTGGAATCAGGGTTTTGGGAAACTTGAAATTCCGATAAACACTCAACATCTGACTTCTGCCCGATTACATAACTTCTTCTGTACTTCCTATGGCTGACCAAGTAAAAGCACTGGTGGTAATTAATATAGCAATGTTTTAAGTACACATAGAGGCAGTTTTGTGCTACAAACCAATCAAATTGTCGGTAAACACCACTGGTGCCTTTGACAGTTTCAAGTTACCAAGTTGAACCTCGTGTACTCATAATCAGGGCAGAAAGGACATCCTCTTCACAGGTTTCTGTCTTTTCCTTGCTCTAAAATCAACTCCTTAATTATTTTCCCTTAATTTAAGTTACATTTAATTGGTTCAATTAAACTAAAAATAACCGACTTCTCCTTGGTTGGATCGAGTAACCTTCTCATCACGAACCAGATCTAGTTGTACTATTTTTCTCAATTATTGTTGAGTACGGTTAGATATTATGACTCATACCCGGGCTTTAACTTAGAGGTCATATCGCCTATTACCAGAGCGCTCTTTCGCACTCTGGTGGACACGAGCCCGACTCTACTGTGGGAGTCCTAAATTTTGCCTACCCTAAATTTTTATTCACCTAGGGTAGGGGTCTTTAACGAGTATCTGACATCGTACAGGCTCGGGACCATAACCGGACCTTAACGTTCCATTCGAAGGATGGCAGGCTTAATTTTATTTTACCTCCCAGATCAAATAAACTAAGGGCCTCGGCCAGATTTCGAACCCACGATCTTGATCTCAGGAGGCAAGCTCGCATACCACTGAGCTACCGGCGCCCTCTAGTTGAGTATACATATAATAATTGTAGTATATAATAATATAGTATAATATTGTTGATTATATAATAACATTATACAATATTACCTTGTAAATTAGATTTACTTATTTACATAAATTTTTTCTATACAGAGAAGAAGGTGAGTAGATCAAATAATAATAATGAAATACACAAAAATTATATTACACAAGAAGAAAGGATAGCTAAGGATACAGAAAGGAGACATATACTAATGATTGGAATAAATAAATAAGTAATAATAATGAAATACGTAGGCACGCACACTGGGCAGTCCCCCCCACAAAACACACACAGACAGCTTTTTTTTTAATTTTTTTTAAATCTGGAGGTCGAAAAACATGAAATTCCATTGAAAATCTGCATTGAATTTTTGACATAATACATAACCTCATCTATACTTTATATAGCTGAGGAAATAAAACTAAAATAACGACTCTATGACAAACTTAAATCAAAATAAGTAACAGAACGCAAAGCTTGAGGAACAAAGGAAAGTTTTGTTTATGTTAAGAGTAAATTAAAAGAAACATTAGCATTAGAAACTATAAGATATCTGACATGTGAGAAAATTCAAGGGATGTGCATAATAATAAGGATTAAAGCAACGAAATGAAGAGAAAGGAAGATAACAGGAGAAAGTCAACACTCACATACACCAATATATATATACTTCCCCAGTTATATGAAGTATTGGTGAAGTTATGAAATCAGTCAAAAATTCGATGCGGAGTTTCCAACGGAATTTCTTGTTTTCCAACTTCCTGATTCCAAAAATGAAAAAAAAAATCCATCTGTCTATGATTTCGGTAACTCCCGATAAAATGAATATCAACACGAAATTTGGGGGCGCCGGTAGCTCAGTGGTATGAGAGCTTGCTTACTGAGCTCAAGATCGTGGGTTTGAAACCCTGCCGAGTTTATTTTATCAGGGAGGTATCTTCGGATGGGTCGTTAAGCGATGATCCCGAGCCTGTACGATGTCAGGTACTCGTTAAACTTTAGGACTCACCCAGTAGTAGAGTCGGGCTCATATCCACCTGAGTGACGAAAGAGCAGGTAGTAGGCGATATGACCTCGTAGTTAAAGCATGGGAATGAATGAAAAAAGCCCTCTAAGGACGACACCTATTGATTTTCAGCCAAATCGGCCAAAGGCCATCAGGGGGGTTAGAGGAAGGCTTAACACAAACATCATATAACTGCCGTTCTAATGAATGTATCGACACATTTCATAGGTACATTCAAAGCCCTATAAGGACGGCATCTATTAATTTTCAGCGGAATATTTGCGTTCCAATACACTTCTAATGTTACCTGCACCCCCTCCCTGTTCTGAATGCCTCTTATCAGAAAGAAATAGATACATTATCGACAAGGTGGTAGATAGAGTATGAGTCGATACGATGTACACGGTGTGAACAGACTGATTAAGGAAACATATCGGCTCCCAGGGTGTGTCATACTCAGACCAGCATCATCCTCAACATTCTGATAAGGATATTGACATTTCCCGTTATGTACTTTCATTTTAAAGCAGTAGTGCAATACTTCACAAGTTGAGAAACGTAGACTTATTGTGAAAACTCCTAATAAATAAATAAAAAAAATTGTTCCGTGATGAATCACTGACAATGCATTTTCTCAACAACAATTAGTCAACAATGTTTTCGCTCTTCCTCTAAAACAAACCGACAATTTTGTCTTAATGATGGCCCTTTGAAGGTTTTAGTCACCCGTTCTTTCGGATTAACCCTATTTCTCCATTTTCGTCTAACGTCTCTGACAGTAGTCTGTAACAGTTTGCTATAAGTGATTAAAAATGTTTCTCCTTCAGTAATTTACTGCTAAAAATGATCCTCCTCCAATTGTAGCGCTGCAGCTGGGGCCCGGAGTGCACTGAAACGAAATGCTACCATCAAAAGATCAATTCGCGAAGGCGAAACACGATACTCCTAACGACCTGAGATACAAAAAGGAAAGAGCTCGCATTTTATTTATGATTTTTTTTGATTGCAAAGTTACATTCAAATAAACTTTTGACATATGATTTATCAATGACATTTAACAGAAATCGTAATATGTATGACGTCACTCTACTGGCAGTGTTGGGTATGAATGAATCAAACATAAACCTCATTTTTTTTTGCACTTAAGATTTGCTTTAGTTGCACAGGATCGAAAAGCAGTAATCAAAACGTTTAGTGCGACAAAAAAAATGCAGTTTATTCGTTATTCATGTCCGTGAATAAATGACAAATCTTCATTCTTCCTTAAATTAATTTTTCTATTTAATAATTCTACATCAGAATTACTTTTTTTCTCTCTCCCCCTAGAGAACTAATGAGTCTTTGGATCAAAATAAACCATAAATAAATTGAAAAAACTCATTATTCATGAGTACCAATGGTTTGCGGACGCTGAGCGGGTACCTACTTTATTGGCTCCCATCAGCTCTAGACTTGTCTAAAATAGCTCAAACAGTAAATATTCTTCAACTTTACTATTTTCGGCTTAAGCTTTATCACAAAATAAATTACAAAATTACTGTTTCATTAATTGTTCCAAGAAAAAATACTTCTGCTCCATAGATACCTGTTTCCTGATGTCAATGTTCCTGGATCCATTCCCTCAGGCACCCGTTAATGTTTCTTTAATTTTTTCAATTGAAGAACTTTCGTCAAAATGTAATGTTTCAGATTAAAACGCATTCAAACGGCGGAGGGGTGAATCTCAGAACCTAGTGGTAACCAGTAGGGATGGGTATCGATTAACCGATTAATCGAATTAATCGATGTTTTTGGTAAAATAATCGGCGATTCTTAATCGATGTCATCTGGGTTTGATTAATCGGATAATCGATGATTATTTAACGATTATTAAATTTTTAATTAAAATTACAACTCATCCGAAAAACAGGAGAAAAAAAGAAAAATGAATTAATTATAATTCATCCGAAGTGCAACTCGTCTAAAAAAGTGGGAGGAGACTATCGTATCGACTATCGATACAACACAGTGCCTCTGTGGTGAACTGGTGATATGTAAAAAGTAACCTTCTAATAGTTCTACTTCTAATTTCTAATCATCTGTGAGTTGTGATTGACTGATTGTATTAACGTTTGTTTGTGCGTTCGCCTTGTGCCACTCGCTGTTCTTTTTTTTTTATTAGTTAAAAGAAGATGCCTCCCAAAAGTGTGGTTTGGCAGCATTTTGAGAAGGAGAATAACCATGTTAAGTGTCGGCATTGTGGAGTTAAAATAAAAACATGTGGGAACAGGACCAACTTAAAAACCAGACCTGGGCATTAGTCAGATAAATTATCTTTCAAATAATGAAAAGATAGTATCTTGCAAGATACGTATCTCACAAGATAACGTTATCTTGCCAGATAGTATTTGGTTCATGAAAAGATACTTTATTCAAGATAATTGGTTATCTTGTCACTCATCAGATACATTATCTCTTTATCTGAAAGATTGTTATTCAAGAACCTATTTTGAAAGTATCTTGTTATCTTATGAGTGATCACTCATTATTCAAAAGATAATCAGATAACCAATACAAATAGCTCACGTTACCAACCTGAGAGTTGCGGGTTCGAATCCCCACCAGTAATATCAACTTACTTTACAAAAAGCTTACGATACCAACCCGTGGGTTGCGGGTTCGAATCCCCACCAGTAATATCAACATACTTTACAAAAAGCCCACGATACCAACTCGTGGGTTGCGGGTTCGAATCCCCACCAGTAAAATCAACGTATTTAACAACTAGCTCACGTTATGAACCCGAAAGTTGGGGGTTCGAATCCCCACCAGTAAAATCAACGTATTTAACAAATAGCTCACGTTACGAACCCGAGGGTTGGGGGTTCGAATCCCCACCAAAAATATCAACTTATTTTACGGATAACCCACGTTACCAACCCGAGGGTTGGGGGTTCGAATCCCCAACAATAATATCAACTTATTTTACGGATAACCCACGTTACCAACCCGAGGGTTGCGGGTTCGAATCCCCACGAGTAATATCAACTTACTTCACAAATAGCCCACGATATCAACCCGAGGGTTGCTAACGTAGGTAATTTGTAAAATAAGTCGATTACTGGTCGGGACTCGAACCCGCAACTTTCGGGTTGGAAATTTGAACTATTTGTAAAATAAATTGATATTACTGGTCGGGACTCGAACCCGCAACTCTCGAGTTGGTAACGTAGGTTATTTGTAAAATAAGTTAATATTATTGGTCGGGACCCGAACCCGCAACCTTCGAGCTGCTAACATAGGTAATTTGTAAAATAAGTTGATATTACTGGTCGGGACTCGAACCCGCAACTCTCGGGTTGGTAACGTGACCTTTTTGGAAAATAAGTTGATTTTACGGTTCGGGATTCGAACCCGTAACCATGAGACAGACCTGGGCGAAAAGTATCTTAAATACTATCTCAGTTATTATCCGAATGATAACCAAGTTATCTTGAGTGACAAGATACATTAGTCAAGATACTTTCGTTATTCAAGTATCTTATTGTCTGACGTAGGTTATCTTGGAAGATAATGTATCTTAAAGATAACGTATCTTGTAAGATAATGTATCTTATAAGATAGTTATTTGGTCAGATAACGTATCTTGCAAGATAACGTGCCAGATTAGTTGAATAACGAAAGTATCTTGACTAATTTATCTTGTTATTCAAGATAACTTGGTTATCTTTCAGATAGTATCTGAGATAGTATTTAAGATACTTTTTGCCCAGGTCTGTTAAAAACCACCTGGAGCACAAACATCCCAAAATTGGCCTGAAGAGGCCTGCACAACTGAAAGAGACGGAGGCCAGTTCTTCATTAATCGATTATTTAACCAACAATTAATAAATATATTGATTAATTAGGAAATAATAATAATCGATGTTTTGTTGGTCGATACCCATCCCGAGTAATCAGTACTTTGTAAAATCGAGATAAAAAAAAAAAAGATGTATCACTGGCAATGTATTACCTCTGCGCGGTTCTAATAATCTAATAAGTTTATATAACTAAGTTTTCGCTCTCTCTCTGAAACCAATTTACTGATTTGGCTGAGAATCAATAGGAGTCTTACTCATGGACATCTTAATCCTTGTTCGAAACGTCCTGTCTATACATACTAAACCAGTTATTAGAGTTTTTGTTTAAGCCCCCTGTTTTGGATTTGTGATCCTCTCAATTACAAATAAATTAAGGAAAAGTCGCAGTTGAAGTAATTCGAAGATTCAAAGGCAACAACCTGCAAAGAGATCCCTATGGGGGAGTAGACAAGGATGTTAAACCAAACAAACAGAAAAGGTGAAAGCAAAGTAAAGTTGACAATTTAGATGATGTAAACATGTAAGTGATAAAAGAGGAACCTCCCATCGGTTACCTGGCCACATCTCCAAGGTTACCACACAAAATAATAACATCGTTCAATGGAAAATTGTAAACAACAATATATATTAAGTATTTTTTTTTTATAAATAATAAAATAGTTAAATAATTAATAGTTCGTTTACGAGAGAAAAGATAATGCTAAATATCCACCAAATGAAATTAGGTAATATTAAGTAATTGTAACTTTTAGTAATGAAATAATTCACAAATCTATTCTCATTCTATATTCATATTTATTGATTAAAACAGGGATGTTTGTTTCATTATTGAACAACTCAAAATTACGGGACTGTTGCACCATATTGTTTTGAATGTTGACCCATATATTCGATAAATCCTTTTAATTTCTGGATCGTAAAAGTAACAAAAAATAATGTGTTTACATTTTATGACAGCAACTTCATCTTTTTAATTTCTGTTGAATATATATTATATGAAAAGTGGGTCACAAACCTTTTATGAAATTATGTTTTGTTCGTTTGTTATTGTTGTTTGGTCCAATGTCCTTGAATGGGGCAGAAAGGCTAGCTTCCATCCACTCTAGTAAAACGGTTCTTATTGTTGAGTAAATATTTTTGAAACATTTTTGTACAATACTAATAATTTTTTTGTTTGTTATTAAAGAATGAAGACATTACTTACATCAAACCTTGCGTGATGGTCTGGAATACCACTGTTGATGTCAAGAGGGTTGAAGTCTGGGTTGTAGACATTAGGGTCGTAGGCAGGATTGGGGTAGCCGGGAAGGGACGGGTAGCCAGGAGGCGACGGGTAGCCTGGAGGCGACGGGTACCCTGGAGGTGGCGGATAACCAGGAGCTGGATAGTTGGGGCTGTTTGGCACCTCCCAAGCAGAGGGCGGAAGACTCCCGTAACGTCGGTTGTTGTAAATATACGTCTTTGGGTCACCGTCGGGACTTGGAGGTATATAAGAGCCATCTTTGGAGAAGAACTGTCGACCGATTTGCCCCCAGGAAACTGAGCATATCAACAAGACCACTAAACACGAAACAAGAGGAGACATGAGTGCAACAAAACATGGGCCCCGCCCACTTTGGTTGTCAACACTGGACGTGGGAGCTTGAAGGAGATCACGGAACACTGTTCACATTGGACATAACGACGGGGAGAGAGTGAAACGGCATCCAAACAAAGAGAGACACAGTGAGACGAGAGAACAACAGAAGTAGGTAGCCAGAGAGGGCCTTGACTGACCGTTAGAAGATGGCGGCGGTGCTAGCTCTCAGGGAGGTTTGGAGAGTGGCCGCCAGGAGCGCTACTTACCACGGAGCACCTGCAACAGACCAGACCTGCAACACACTACCCCCCACTCATATCACTAGGGATCCATGCCAAAAAGGATTGTCCAAGTCATCGTATGCAATAATACGAGTACCGGGACATAAAGTATCGATGTAGCTATTGATTTAAAAAATATATATTATCGATGAAAGATTCATCAAACATTTTGTTGAGTAAATACAATTCAAGTTAGTTATTGTGACTCATGCCCGGGCTTTAACTACGAGGTCAAATCGCCTACTACCAGAGCGATTTTTTTTCGCTCTGGTGGACATAAGTCCGACTCTACTATGGGAGTTTTATGTTTATTCACCAATGTCCGGTTTTATTACTCAAAAGATCAGGTCACACACTCGAGGGTTCCAGAGGCGAACACTGTTTTAATGAAGGCATATTATAATGGAAATAGTTGCAGCCCACGCCATTGCCCTTCAATATTTTTTATGACCTTTTACGAAATCATAAAAAAACAATGCATTTATGTAAATAACTCGAATTAGTTCGTTGTAGTTAGTTATTGTGACTCATGCCCGGTCTTTACCTACGAGGTCAAATCGCCTACTAACAGAACCCTCTTTCATCCCTCTGCTGGGCATGAGTCCGACGCTACTCTGAGTGTCCGAAATTTTGCCTTCACAGGTTTTTTCACCTAGAGTAGGGATCTTTCACTAGTACCTATCTGACATCGTACAGGCTCGGGACAATAACATCCTATCCGAAGGACGGCGTGGTCAAGATTTTTTCACCTACCAGTAAAAACCTAAGAGCCTCGGCCAGGTTTAGAACCCGCGATCTTGAACTCAGAAGGCTAGCACGTTACCTCTGAACTACCGGCGCCCTCTTCTAAGTAAGGATTAAAAATGCAAATCGGGAATGATTGGAGCTGGAGGTATGATACGATTGAAGGATCGTTATACATGGGAGCTGGCACTATCCTGCATCAACAACTCAGAATGGAGGAGGTCGTTTGTCGTTGCGTTTGGGGCTAGTATTGAATTGCGCCAAATCGTACATCACATAATTCTTGTTTTGAACTGCGCTCATTTGGAAATAGATATAAATTGAAAAACACTGAACTCCGCCAAAACACATTTTATTAACCCTGCCTACGTACATGTTATATATTACCTTACATAGTAACAAAGTTTGTATAAATTACAAGATTGTATTATGTATCACTACAAAATTGTGGCATAGAAACCACTTACTTTTTGTGAATCCAGTTAATATATCCGAAGAAATAAAATGTTGACCCTCCTGTCGGTCCTTTTACTGAAACAGTCCACATTCTCCTGATATATTGAAACAAATAGTTCATAAAAAAATGTATTTCTCAATATAAACGATATAATATGTCAATTATATTTCCATTTGCTTTAGCTCGATATCGCACATTTATATAATGTATTACTTGTTCTGGAACCTACCCAACAGTCCTCTTTTTGAAGTACATCGCCTCTGAAGATGGTAGCAATACCGAAAGTACTCCCATATTATATATATTTTGTGAAATAGACAATATTTTTTTTTAAACATACGTTTTTCTTTATTTTTCATTGTTACAAAAAAACTCGGCTAGAAATGTTAAGTTCCCTTAGAAAGTTAAAGTATTGACTATAACTGGGGAAGTATAAAAGTACATAATTGGTTCAATATGAAAAGATACATGTGACATTGACGGGGGCGTAGCCAGGATTTTAAGCTGGGGGGAGGGTCGCCCCCACTCTTCGCCCGGTTTGCGGGCTGAGGTCTCTATGAATCCACTCCCAATTGGTTTTACATAAAACGAACTTTCAAAGACTAATATCTCGAAAACTATTGCTCGTACAAAAAAACTAAAAATACCGGAAAATCTAGTTTTTTTTTTTTTTTGAAGAATCTGAGAATCCTAATTAAAAATTTGTAAAAATAAAATTTTTTTACGATTCAATTTCACTGAGTTGTGTGTTTTGTCAATGCTTAAGCCTATTTCTGATACGTGTTCTTTTACCCTATTTTTAAATTGTCTCCCAGTTTGACTTACATAAACAAAATTAAGAAAACTACATTTTAGATAGTAAACCGGTCGACTTTAGCGACTCTTATACCATTTAATATTTTAAAGAGGGTAAGATTCTCTACAATTTGCATTCCCATAACTTGTTTGTTTGTTTGTAGAATGAATAGTGAGCGCGCTACAGCTTCCCAAACATTGACAATTTCAATCTTTTCATGTCCTCCCCCCCCCCCCCCCCCCTCCTCGTTCCCTCTCTCTCGCCCCCCCCCCCCCCCCCCCTGACCATCAACTCACTATTCTCTCCTGACTATTGCAGTAAAAATTGTTTCCATCACAGGAGTGTAGCCTTGAAGACATAATACTAACTTTAATGGGATCCGTTTTACGTTATGCTATATAATTCTGTATAACTATTTAGCTCGGATTATTAGCCTCTGTTAATTTCGCCTGGGAAGCGCACATACCTCAAAAGCCCTAGCTACTAATTATTTCAATTGGTTCTATTCAACAATATCAGTCACATCTCCTGACTGCGTATCCCAACAACTAGCTATATTAAAAATTAAACATTGCATAAAATATTAATCATAAGATTTATGTTAATTATGTTATATGCAAAAATATTTTTTTTATTGTAGTTGTATTATGATACTATAGTAATAATATCGTGTGGATCTGGTTGAAGATGCTGCCCTAGATGTACGCAGTCTTCATATGTATCGGTATCTCACCTTAATAATTTCTAGAATTTAGGGGGAGAAAAAAAACAAAATATATAAAGCTATAATCCTCCATTTATATGCTGGATAGCATGAGTGAGAGAATCTGGCTGTGCAAATCCTGACTCAGTTTAATTTTGTTAAATGTAGGTTTGCATTATGGATAGCCTGGAGAGGCCACTTCCGAGGATTACGTCTCTCGAGAAGCTCTGTTTTTGTCGGAAATACAAATTCCTCATCGTATATGCATTTATTATACGTTCCAATCATTCGTAATGGATTCGGTCTGCATGGAAATGGAACAGTCTTCTCCTGGACTGAGCTCCATATTTCAGGAAGGCTGTTCCTCTCCCCAACTCTCTATTATCCTCACCACGATATCCTACAAGGGGATGTCTGTTATTTGAAAAGTTCACAACTCCACGTGTAGTACCTACTTTGTTTTAGGTTGAAATACAAACTCTCTCTGCAGAGTTGTGGTGAAGTTGGCTGCTTTCTACAAACATATCTCGGGTTCAATCCATCCTATTCTCGTGTTTAAAGACAATAAATATATATATATATTGTCTGTAAACACGAGAACTTCTGATAGAATGAAGAGTTGAGCCGATAAATACATTTATCGGCTCAACTCAAAAACTCACTTTTTTTTTATTAGGTTTTAAAGGAGGGTGCGCGCGCATCTTGACGACATTAATTTATATTATTGTTGTTATCTTTATATCTACAAAATCACTAAGGAAAAAAGGTTGTTAAGTAAAGTAAAAAAATTCTCAAACATTGATTAAGAAGTGATATTTAACATTTTTGCAGAGATATTGTGAAACACTTGATAAAAATAAAGAATTATTCCTACCATCTTCAGCCACGACTTAACAAATACAGTATTTGTTAAGTCGTGACTGAAGATGGTAGCAATACCGAAAGTACTCCCATATTATATAGTTAAGTGACACCTAACTACAAAAAGCATAGACTCAGCATCTAGAAACAATATAACGGCGTTCGACTGCCGCGCGCTCAGTCTATTGAGTTCCGTCTTACTGTTCACAACACCTTTACTTTGTAATTTTTCTGTATTTTAATAATATTATTTTTTTAAAACTACTTTGTTGAATTCAGAACTTAATTATATATTATCTGTGAAATAGAAAATATTTTTTTTTAAACATACGTTTTCTTTATTGATTAAGAAGGCTTCATAAAAATTTATTGTTTAAAATGCACCACTTACTTGCATGAAATACTCAAACAATTTCAAAAACTGAAGCCAGTCAGCTTTTTATACTTTTTTCTTCCTATAACGCCCACCCTTATGCAAATTTCTTTCTCTCAAACCCCCCCCCCCCCCCCCCCCCCCCCGAGAGAAGTTTTATCAATACGGGATTTGAACTCGCGTCCATTGTGGGTCCATGCAATCAAACCCCACGTGGTCATGCTCTCTCACATTATATCATCAAATTCACTTTGAGGGGTGTTACACGTTCAATCTGGCATCAGTTCAGTCCGTGACCTTAATCATGAACTGACTGATGGTATACTGATGGAGTGGAGGTGGTTAGAGGTTACACGATCAGTCCAGACTGACATCAGTCTATCTCCAAGAGTCGGTCAAGTAACACCTCTTGCTTCTTTAATATTAATATTATTATGGACTGCAATAAAAAAAAAGCGTGTATTGCAATAATTGCTGCATTGTCTGCAAAAAGACGATTAAAAAGAAAACGATGGGCTAAAGAATGGTTACTGAAAAGAGATGTTTATACGCATTTAAACTTAGTGAGAGAAATAAGAGGCACTGAAGATGAGGATTATGAAAATTATTATCGTATGAAAGATGCTTGTTTTGATAGCTTGCTCGAAATGGTCAAACCATTTTTGACAAAACAAGATACATGCATGAGAAAGGCGATAAGTGCAGAAGAGAAGCTGGCTGTAACCTTACGATTTCTTGCTACTGGGAGGAACATGAAAGACCTGAGATTTTCGGCTATAATGTCCACAGCTGCTATTGGCCAGGCTATAATGGACACTTGTGAAGCGCTACTTTATTCCCTTCAGTCTCATATTCAGGTAAGTGAATTTAACATATTTTTTTTAAACGAAAGTATTTATTAAGATAATATAAAAATATAAATTAAAAGAAGTAAGTAAACAATATATGTGAATAGTTATAAAATAAAAAAATTAAGCACTTATTTATTTTGCATAAAGTGAGCAAATAATGTACCGGTAGTGTACTCAGGTTCAGTACTTTCAGGTCTCAAAGCGAAATAAACCGGTTCGTCCGGTGTTATGACTTGTATCATGGTAGGAGGTGGCTCCGAAGAGGAGCCACTTCTTACATCTCCACATGGAGATGTAACGTCATTTGAGTAGAGAGACGGCGCAGATCTAGGCGATTCACCTTGCTCATTAGGAGATGGCACATCTACGTTTATTTGAACTGAATGTCTATTCAAATTGCCCAACTCTGCCTCAAATAATACATCATTTATTGCTTTTTTGGCAAACAGTTTTTGAGTCGGGTCGAGTCGATCCAAAGTTTGTGCCCAGTTGCATTGAGTTGCTAGTATTTCCTTTTAGTTCAGATTTTGATAAATATGCGACAGCTTTATCCAACAACTCGTTTTGCTTGTTGATTAGACTTTTCCTAACTCTGGTCGAAGGTCGTGGTGGAGGAAGAACTGCCTTTACTGAGGAAATTGAGGTACATGCTTTTAAAGAAGTGCTTTCTTGAGATTTTGTTACTTCTGTCTGTGCTTCAACATCTTCTTCATTATCGCTTCCAATAATCTGTAAACATAATATTTGGTTATTATTATAACAAAATAATAATTTGGTTAAAAATAATAGATTTGTAATTTCTTTTTGTGTTTCAGATGCCAACAACAGAGGAAGAATGGGAAAAAAGTTCTTCCGATTTTGGAGAAAAATACCAGTTCTGGAACGCGATAGGAGCCTTAGATGGAAAACATGTTGCTATTCAAAAACCGGCACATTCAGGAGCATTAAACCACAATTATAAGGGTTATTTCAGCATAGTTCTTATGGCATTAGCAAATTCGAACAAGGAATTTATAATGATAGATGTTGGAGCTAATGGACGTATATCTGATGGCGGTGTATTATTCTACACTAAATTCTGGGAAAAATTTACAAAAGGCGAATTGAATATACCAGATTGGTCACCATTGCCAAATACAAATGAAACATTTCCTTATGTTTTCCTATTTGACGAAGCTTTTGGACTAGGCATAAATTTAATGAAACCATTCCCGCAAAGTGCGTGTACTGCTAACCAATCTACATTTAACTATCGATTGTCAAGAGCTAGGTCAGTTGTTGAAGGCGCTTTTGGTATATTAAGATCTAAATTTGGAATCTTCCAAAAAGCTATATGTTTTGAGCCTAAAAAAGCAGCAACCACAGTGGCAACTTGCTGTTATTTACATAATTATTTGCTTAAAACTCAGCCGCGGCTTTATATGGCATCAAATTGGAGAATCACAGCACCGGATGAAGTTATTGATTTCTCTGATTTGCAGCCCAGTGGAAATAGAAATTCATCAAAGGATGCAAAAAGTGTCAGGGAAAAATTTTGTAACTACTTCAATAACGAAGGAAAACTGCAGATCCGTAAAAATGACTAAAATAAAAAACAATGTTGTTTTAGTAACCTATAAGAAGTAACCCATAAAACCATAATTACTTTTTTATTTTATGAGTTTGAGTTCATTAGAAAAATTATGAAATATTAATAATAACATAGCTTTAAATTAATTTGTGTACCTTATCTTAGTAAAAATATATGTATTTCTAATGAAAACTAATAAGTGTATAGATTCTTACCTGGGGTTTCTCAAACTTGTTCAAAAAATGAAGATATTCGAAGGTCCAACTCTTCGGCGTGTACACAATGTGTTGGACCTTCGAATATCTTCGATGATGATGTCATCATCTGCCCCAACACCAGATCTCCTAGACTGTTCTATTTTTTTCAGATCCCGACGATAATTGGAGCGTAGAGTATTTATTTTTTTTACATCCTCTACCGTGGATGCCGGTTTGACTTTTTTTTAAATAACAAGCAACTTTTGTAGAGATTCATGTCTCTTATATTTATTTACATAAAACCTATGGGTTTTATCCCATAAGAGAGGCAACGATTCAAGATTTAATATAAACTCTTTCTCCGGTTCCAATGATGGAGGAGGTGTCGTGGCAGGATTAATTTCGCAGCTGGGAGAGTGGGACATACCGGAACCGTCCGTCTCCATCGCTGTCTCAGCGGTGACTGACGCCAGACTGATAAGAATGTAGCTACACGATCAGTCTTGCATCAGTTCAGTCAAGACTGATGGAAATTATCAAAATATTTAAAAATCCATCAGTTCAGTCCATCAGTCAACGCAATAAACGATCAGTTTCCCGTCAGTCTGACCAAGGTCACGGACTGAACTGATGCCAGATTGAACGTGTAACACCCTTCTTTGATCGATAGTTTTATAATTAATAAAAACAAACAGAATATCAATTCTTAAAACAAAAAAGGTATATTTATATTAATATGTATTGTTAAAAAATAATCACTAAAAGTAATATAATAAAAAATATAATCGATTATAGACTACCTAATGAAAGTAGTTCCGAAATAAACAATATATAGTTAAAACTGAAAATATTAAAGTGAGCTCACGATGAAAATAAAAATAAAATGATAAATCTATTTGATGGCAACCACAGTGGGGTGAAGATAGTCAAATTAAAATGATGATGATGGATCCCGAAGAACGAAGCTCGTTGGACGAACGAAGACAAGGCTGAACGGGGACACTGGCAGATCGCAAGTCCGAATAGAAGTTCGATAAGTTCAAAACAAGCAGGGCCGTAATAAAATACGACAATAAAAAATAAAAACGTATAATACGTCCACTCTCGGGCAACTACAGCATAGGGACTGAGTATGAGGCTGAGAGAGGGATTAGCCGTGTGTTTACATTACGAACCTTGTTGACTAAACAATAATCTTTAGTCATTTCTAAGAAAACAACCACATTTTAGACTTAGCAGTTACTTTCCTGCGTTGTTCTTTAAACAGCTTGAAATTTTGAGACAACAATTTTGTACTTAGGCAGAAACTGGCATACTTGTTTTAAATAGATAACCTTATTATGTATTTTATTAAATGTATGTATGTAAACTAATAATGCGCCTGAAAAGGACGAAATAAAGGTCAGTATATAAACGTTTATGGTGCTTTTTTTCTTTTTTAAAATAAATTGCAAAATAATTTTTACTTAATCGGTTTATTTTCTTCTTTTAACTTACAAAATATTTATATTTATTTTCTGTTCTATTATTCCCGTTCAAAACTCACAAACACAAATCAAAATTTTTTAGGTTAGATTAACTGTTAGATTTAGGTTTTATGACACATGCCCGGGCTTTAACTACGAGATCATATCGCCTACTACCAGAGCGCTCTTTCGTCACTCGGGTGGGCATGAGCCCGACTCTACTATGGGAATTCTAAATGTTGTCTACCCTAAATATTTATTCACCTAGAATACGGGTCTTCAACGAGTACCTGACATCGTACAGGCTCGGGACCATCGCTTAACGTCCCATCCGAAGGACGACGTGCTTAAGTTTATTTTACCTGGGAGGGGCCTCGGTCGGGTTTCGAACCCACGTTCTTGAGCTCAGAAGGGCAAGCACGCATACTTCTGAGCTACCGACGCCCTCAGATTAACTGTTGTATTGGTTTTTGTGAAGCATGCCCGGACTTTAACTATGAGGTCATATCGCCTACTACCAGAGCGCTCTTTCGTGGCTCAGCTTGACATCAGCCTTACAACTTGCCTCCCCTAAAGGTTTTTTTAGGTAGGACCCTGTTTAGAATTTGTCTTTGTTACATTTAATCACTTTAAGTATACAAATAGAAGCAGGTTCTCTGAAAGTGGGCAGATTGGATTGAGTTTAATTCTGAGAAAGCTCAACAGGATTACCCAGACACTTTCTCAGCTAGCGTCCTTTCATTCTATTTTATTCTACTTTCCAACTTTTCGTTTTCCTTAAGTTCTTTTTATTTTGAGTATTTTGTGAAATATATATACTTATTATTAGAGAGCGCCGGTAGCTCAGAGGTATGCGTGCTTGCCTTCTGAGCTCAAGAACGTGGGTTCGAAACCCGACCGAGGCCCCTCCCAGGTAAAATAAACTTAAGCACGTCGTCCTTCGGATGGGACGTTAAGCGATGGTCCCGAGCCTGTACGATGTCAGGTACTCGTTAAAGACCCCTGCCCTAGGTGAATAAAAATTTAGGGTAGGCAAAATTTAGGACTCCCACAGTAGAGTCGGGCTCATGTCCACCAGAGTGACGAAAGAGCGCTCTGGTAGTAGGCGATATGACCTCGTAGTTAAAGCCCGGGCATGAGTCATAAAATCTAACCTAACCTAACCTATACTTATTATTATGTCAAACAAAAAACATATGATGTGGCCTTTTTTCTTCTTTATTGGGTGCCCCTTGCTGTTGGACATCACTCTTTAGTCAGTCAAGAGAGCACGGAAGCAAGGAAGGTCAGGTTTATCAGATAATTGTTACAATGAATATGAGACTGTGAAGGACTGGGGGTGGCCACCGGTTGACCAATCTGCAACCATGTGGCCCAACCACTTATACCAACCACTTTTTTACAGATCACCTCGTAATTAGAGGCATACGTATAAGTATTCGCATACAATTCACAAAAACTTGAATAATATTTGAAATTTAAATTATTTAAATCAATTTCAAAACAAAATGAAAGAAACAAATGTCTAAAAAAATAAAATAATGTGTAAGTTATAATATAGAATTAAGCCTAATATCGAGACAAGATGTTTAACAAACACCAATATTAACCCTCCACTCCAAAATAAACCTAATGTATATGTTATGAAACTTTATTGCTTTCAAATAGAAGTATCATTCAGCAAATAATGAAATGATAAATAAATAGACACTTAAAGTAAGTAAAATACAACAGAAGGATTTTAAATATTTGCTAGAACAGAAAACCAACTTGATCCCCCTTGGCTTCATCTCTGCTTCTGAAATTGGTATTTGTATCTTCAGTATCTATTTAGAATCATATTGACCAAACAGTTGTTATATTCTCTGAAGCTTCTAATTATGTCTGCACTACATTAAATCGTGAAATATGATGCGAGGTAACTGATGCATGGATCTATTAGTCTTATCGCATGCCGTATGTTTGAGTTTGCTAAGCTTCGTCAGTCACATCCATTGGAGTGTTCTAAAACGAAATGTACGTTTCATCACGTCATAAATTTAAGGAATAATACGGTTTTTGTCATCATTAAACATTTTCAGTTTTTCTTTGCTAATTCTTAACATTTTGACAAGGTGTTACCGCATCCAGAGCACGGGTGAAATCGAATTGCGCCAATGGGATGCCTGTTATTTTACATTAACTTTCTTTGTGATATTCAAAACTATTGAACTGCGCCAAACTACCTTTCTAACTCATATTGTTTATTATTCAGTTAAATTCAGTTTTTTCGTTCTCACTGTGTTTATATTCTCTATTAGTCCGATAGTCAAACTCCTGTGATATACCTACATTATACAAACATCTCAACAGCACTAAAGAAAAAAGAAAAACAGAAAAAAAAAGTGGGGTTTACTATCTAAAATGTAGTTTTTGTAATTTTGTTTATGTAAGTCAAACTGGGAGACAATTTAAAAATAGGGTAAAAGAACACGTATCAGAAATAGGCTTAAACATAGACACAACACACCTCAGTAAAATTAAATCGTAAAAAAATTTAATTTTTACAAATTTTTAATTAGAATTTTCAGAATCTTCACAAAAAATCTAGGTGTTCCGGTATTTTTAGTTTTCTTGTACGAGCAATAGTTTTCGAGATATTGGTCTTTGAAAGTTGCGTTTTATGTAAAATCAATTGGGAGTGGATTCATAGAGACCTCAGTCCGCAGAGTGGGGGGCTGTCCAGTCTGTAGATACATTGTACCTTAAAAAAGGTGCGGTGCAAGATTTTTTTTTTTGATTTGTGTATGTTGGTACCAAGCGACTCAATTATAGCGACTTAATACTCAATTATTTAATACTATTTATTCGTGTAATAATATACTAGTATTTTTGTAAATAAATGGAAAACTAAATATGGAATCAATAGAGGGCGCAGTAGCTCAGTGGTATGCGTACTTGCTTGCTGAGTTCGAGATCGCGAGTTCGAAACCTGGCCGAGGCCCTTAGTAAACGATGGTCCCGAGCCTGTACGATGTTAGGTACTCGTTAAAGAGTGACGAAAGAGCATTCTGGTAGTAGGCGATATGACCTCGAAGTTAAAGCCCGGGCATGAGTCATAACAACTAACAAAGATAACCCTCCTAAGGAACATTATTTATGTTATTTAATAAAATAAACTAAAAAAAAAAAAAAAACTGAAAAATACCACATCTTCGGGTATTTTATGGGCTTTCTTCATCTGAGCACATTAGCTGCTTCGTGCCACCTGGATCATTGTCGGGAAATTGAAATAATGATGATAAAAATAATCCTAACAAAATATAGTATTGAAAGCCGACGCGATAGAAAGACATGAACTTAATTAAGTTCAAGTGGGTTACGGAAAGAAAATACTCAAACACCAATCGATTGAAAAGGGTTTATAGTTAGTTATTCAGACTCATGTCCGGGCTTTGACTAGGAAGCCATGTCGTTTACAGCCAGAGGGGGCTCCTTCGTCACTCTGGTGAACATGAACCCAACTAACGGTTACCTGACATCGTATAGACTCGGGATAATCGCTTAACGTCCGATCCGAAGGACGGTATGCTTAAGTTTATTATACCTCCCAGATAAAATAAATTAAGAGCCTCGGCCGGGTTTCGAACCCGCTATCTTTAGCTCAGTAAGCAAACACGCTACTGACCTACCGGCACCCTCACGAATCACTTATATTGGGTTGTCACACATGAAATGTCCGTTTTTTGAACAGGATGATGTGCCGCAAGTTCTCTGACTGTTTGACCACAGCTTCCTTAAGTTCCTCATCGATTGACGTTGAAGGTCGTCCACGGGGTTGGTTTTCAAAGGTCGTATCTCCTGAATACTTTCCAAACCAACGACGAATAGTTTTTTCATTAGAACACCCTTCACCAAAAACCTGATTAATATTCCTTGAAGCTTGTGCAGCGGAATGACCAAGTTTGAACTCGTAAAAAAAATTACCAGAAAATCACATGTTTCCATTGTCACGTTTAAAATTGAACTAAAATGTCAATTTCTACTTGGAAGGAAAAGAAACATTATTAGTAAATAAATAATTAACTGGTGTTTATTGCAGATTGTAAATATTTTGCTGTTAATCAATAGGTAAATCTTGAATAGATAATTAAAATACACAATTTCTTTGTCAAACTTCACTATACATTCTCAAATACTCAACTAGTTTCGCCGTGTTAAGGCATTATCAAGAGTCACTTACAAACTGACAGAATTGGTTGACAGGGTAGAAGGTACAGTTATGGAGGGGTTTTTTAGGTAGTGACGGGGAATCCCTTGTTTTTGTTACTCTATACATTCCAATAAACAGATATTTACAAGATAATAATAAATATAAAAATAAAAAATAAAATATATATATAAAATCTAATAAAGCGAATCTAACAGTAAAGTGTTGGTATTTATATAGGTATGACTCATGAATTATATAGATGTAAAATATAATAAATATTAAAGTGAATAAAAACAAATAAATAGAATTTAAAGTGAATAAAAACAAATAAATAGAATTTAAAGTGAATAAAAACAAATAAATAGAATTTAAAGTGAATAAAAACAAATAAATAGAATTTAAAGTGAATAAAAACAAATAAATAGAATTTAAAGACAAATTAAAACATCAAATGAAAATTAAAGTATTCTCTAAATGTGAGTTGGCAAAACATTTCTACAATAGTAAGTATTTGAGAATATATAGTGAAGTTTGACAAAGAAATTGTGTATTTTAATTATCTATTCCTAGAATGGAGCTTCACAAAGTAAATCTGGAAACCATAAATTATAGATAAATCTTTAATCCTCTTCAAAGTGTTATGAAAACAAAAAAAGACATTTCATGTGTTACGACTCGTATATCATTTTAGGTGAAGTTCAGATAAATATCGAAAACTAATAAACAAATATATTTATTAGGTGACTAACAACATTTTGATTTTTCGAATGCTTAAAAAAATACATCTAATGAAGAAAAATAATGATTTGAATGAAGTAAGCCAAAAGTATTACATACATTTATATACAGGGACATATACATAATCTTCATAAATAGAAAGAAACGTTCACAAAAACCACTTTATATACAATATCAACAAGAAGATGTTACATTTAGAAATACATTAAAAATAAAAGTAGCAATTTATATATTTTGAAATGCCTCCTAATCGATAGAGATTATTTATAGCTATATTGCGTATATAATATGTACATAAATAGAAATATAATTACAATTGAAGAGGGGAATATTGGTATCATTTTTTGGTTGGAGCTGTCAAAGAAAGGAAGTTCTTAAAAAGAAAGAATAGCAACGTAGGACAGGATTCGGGATATAAGGATGAAATAGTGTAAAGAGACAACCGCAGCTCAGGTGAATCGCGAGGGCTGGGTACCCCCACTCCTAACTAAAACCGAGAAACCAGCCCGCTCCCGACCTCTGCAGGAGTTCAGACCTAGGGGGGTAAGTGTGCATAAACAGACAACTGCCCACTGTTGTTATCCTCTATCGTCTTGACTAACGAAACCATGCTTGACCCAACTCGGTTCGCCTATAGCCCCTAAATAGCTCAATAGCTATTCCTCCCTCTGCGTCCAGCTCGTTAACAACATGAATCCAAAATTTGGAGTGGGGGGATATCTATTTTGGGACGCCCTATATAAGGGCAGATGGAGGTCTATGTGTGTGTTTTCAGACCGGAATGGGCAGATCTGTATTAATTATATCTTCTATATTGTAAACATTAATTACAGAGGTGATATTGGTGGACTCTGGTCAAGGGAGCGACTTGGCAACAAGGCTCATCATAGCGACTTGGCAACAAGGCTCATCATAGCGACTTGGCAACAAGGCTCATCATAGCGACTTGGCAACAAGGCTCATCATAGTAAGTAACCACTGATCTTCTACACCAAATTTTATGTTTAACGACTTCAATTGATAGGAGAAAAGAAATAGATTGAATTCAAAGGAATAATATTCTTCTGCATTGAACATTGATCACGTTGGTTTCCAGGAGGGATTCACTGACCGAACGGCGAAAACAAAAGAAGAAAAAGTTCTGAAGATAGATCATTAAAAAATACATTTGAATATTAAAGGATTTGGGCTGCGATAGGAAGAGGAATCGATAACTTCGGATATAATGAATCTATTGACACGAAATTTTATATGTGTATGCAGAAGTCCGAACCCAAATAACTGCCAAAGTGATCAATGTATCAGCACGAAATTGTATACCAAATTTAGTTCAAGGATTGACAAGTTGTTGATTAAGACAACAATTCAACCACATGGGTAGACTGTTTTCGGAGGGAGAGCACACGTCGATTATTGCGCATCCGGCCATTATATTGTCCGTGATTCACCCAACACTTTTTGAGGTGGATATTTTTCAATCTTTCTTTTTTAACAACATTTTTGTAGAAATTTATTCTTTCAAAATGTCCACGTAGAGAATATAAAGATGCAAATTGAACACAAATTATTTCATATATGTAGTCGATTCAAATATGGTAACATAATTTATATTGTATAATGTGTTGTAAAACAACAATTTGACAACAATATCATTAGCTACACTTAACATTAAATAATTTATTTTAAATCTTTATTACAATAATTTGTTTTCCTCCATATTGCAGCGCTAGTAAAAATGTTCTCCTTTCTGAATTTTCATAATTGGCAACCCCAATCGAAGATCTGCATTAATGCCTACTGACTTTGTCGAAGCAAGAACACAATAGTAGGAGTCATAAGATTGTTGCGTTGCAGGAATTCTGACCCTTTGGCACTCACTTGCAGATGATATTCACATGAGACATTCCTCTCTTATTTACGTTAAACTGACAACAAGAGATATTTATCTTCTTAAATAGATTTTAGAATTTGAATCACTTATTTCTGACTACGATTACTATATAACAAAAGAATGTTGGAACAATAGAGCTGAGATATGCTTTCTGCTATAGGGATAGTCAGAAGACAAAGAGAGATATCCCTTGGAGATATTTAAGTAAAAAGGAGAGAGAGAGAGAGCATTGGCGTTCTGCTGGATTCTCTAATAATATTGTAAATAGCTGTTATCAACAACGGCAACAATAACAGGTAACAGTCTCTTATCAAAGAGGAGTGATCGTCTGAACAGTGGACGAGTCGCCTACATAACACAGACCATGCCTGCTTGGCACCGCCAAATGTCCTGGGGATCCTCGCAGACATCAGAATCTGGTGACCCGAAGCGAGCGCCGACTCGACTCGACTCAGGGGAACTGGCGCCGAGTCACCTCATTCATGTAGGCAGTCAGTTCGTCCTCCAGTGCACCTCGGTCCACGTCCTTCAGAGACGAGTTGGAAATGTCCTGAAGTGGGGAGGTTTGTCGAAACACAGGGAGAGGACTTCCGGCCGAGTCCGTCACCGACTTGGCAGACTCGAGCCCTCTCGACAGGATCAGATAGGTCTTCCGCCGCTTCTTGCCCAAGCACCAGGTTTCCTGCAACAGAGAGCAGACTGCACACTTCACTCTTCAACAATCATATCCTCCATTACACTTAATATTAGGCAAGACATCCCTGATTTGATGGTGAAGCAGCACGGGTGCCGGACTTGGCTCCAACAAATACGGTTCAATAGTTTCCTTTATACAATGGTTGCAGACAGGGTTTAATGGAGACATGACTCAGGATGGATCCAGAATCGGACCGAACCCACGTCTCCAGTCCGGGGGGGCAGGGGCGTAGCCAGGATTTGGAGGGGGGGGGGGGGGCAAAGTTAGACTACAGGGGTGGGGGTATAGACTCCCGGGGGCACAGCCCGCAGTTTCTGTGGTTAGCGCTGCAGACTTTTCGTTATTGATTTGGGAGACTCGGACCCCTAGAAGCTCCCCCTGAGGTAACCACTGTAATACTTAAGCTGACTTTGCATGAGCAACAAAAATGCAAAGCGCAGCAGCTTTTATAGCAGTAGATTTTATTGACTCACAGCCAATAGCATGCATTTGCTGCTGCTGCGCTTTGCATTCTTACTGCTCATGTAAAATCAACTTTAAGAGTATAAAGTATAACATAAATGAAGATTTTGAGCGAAGAAATGACATGTATATTTAAAAAAAATGTAATATGACTTGTTTTATAAATGTACATTTACGTAACAGCTGATTGCTGATATAGGATTTTAATAAAAACGATTTTCTTAGTTTATTTAATTTTTATCTTTTTTTTTGCTCTGGTCAGGGGGGGGCACGTGCCCCCTCCTGCCCCCCCCCCTGGCTACGCCTCCTGGTCCAGTGGGCTTTGTCATAGGGGAGAGTGTGGATGTGTCAACTGTGGATATGGAAGCTTGGATGTTGGAGGAGAGACAACATAGCTTTCAGATGGAGAACAACGTTGCTAAAGTGAACTACCAGACTCGGAGGGAGAGAAGCAGCATCTCCTGTGTTGAACTGTGTCAAATACCGCAACACCCAACTTCAGCTCCTTGGGGGGTATGATTGGAATCATCCCACTCTAGGAAGTAATCAAGTCTACGAGGGAGATATTGTCAATATAATGAAGGGAGGGTTAATACAAATAGTTACTTAATTATTCCCATTACCCCTCAAATCTTCACATCATCAAACAACTCTCATTTTTATTGTGAATTGCGTCGGTCGAACAGAGACAGTATAACGTGCGTGCTTATTCGGCCATGAGGTCGATCCGGGGCTCTAAGTTGTTTTTTTATGCGAGAGGCGAAAAAACCTGGAGCACGTCGACGAGTCCGAAGTGCACGATTGAGCGGTGTCAGGTAATCTACCCTAGTACTGACTGATCCACACCAGAGGCGGGCTCATGTCCAAGCGCCCCCCCCCCCCTCGAGCCTGATAGTGGAGGGGGAAGACAGTTTCCTCATGCTCCCTCCCCATAGATCCGCGCCTGGTTAACTCCATTCTCTGCAAATCCACTGCACAGAAGGGGACTTCCCCCCACCGCTCTTCTGGACCTATCTCTCTTTTCGAAACTAATTCATTTAACGTTCACAAAGACTGCCCTCTGATTTCCTCTTGCTCCTAACAAATTAAATTAATTAGAGCCGAAGAGAATGAGCCGTCACGAACCACCAACTTGGATATTCTGAACAGATTTATAGTTAACTGCACCCCAGACAAGCCGGCCCTCTGTCCTTCCACCTCCTTCATATTAAAGTACTATTCATGATTATTCGAAATGCCGTCCACACTTGAGAATCCAGGACGTATCCCGGCTTCCAAGTGCATCAAGATATCCGATCCCTAAACTTACTCACACTTACAAGTTCGGCTATTGTGCGTATACAGGCAGAGATCACTCCCCCATCATTTTCAAAAAAAAAAATAAAATAAGAGTTAGTTATTGTGACTTATGACCTATCACACCAATGGACATAAGCCCGACTCTACTATGGGAGTCCTAAATGTTGCCTATCTAGGTTTATTCTTCTAGAGTAGGGGTATTCGGCATAGGAAACATCGCACAGGCTCGGGAACAGTGCTCAACGTACCATCCAAACGACAAGGTTTTCTCACCTTTCAGATAAAAAAAAACTAAGTACCTCGGCCGGGTTTCGAACCCATGATCTTGAGATCGGTAGAAGCTACCTCTGAGCTACCGACGCCTTCAATTAGAAGTAAGATAACACACAGAATCTGGAAAGAAGCTATAGGACGAAAATCAGTGAAGAATTTCTTGTCGAAACATTAATTTCATCGGCAGTTAGTTTTAATGTTAACCCCCCCCCCCCCCCCCCCCCCCTCTCTCTTCCATTTGCCCGATTTGACTTAAAATCAGTGTCAACAACATTTAGTGCAAGATATTCAATCTATTGGCAGTTATAATGTCCACAGACATAAAATCATTTACTTTTTCTTCATTTTTGAATTGAAGGGGACGGAAAACGTTAAGTTTCTCCTTTAATTCATATAACTGAGGAAGTAAAACCAATGATAATAACATTATTATCAAATTTCAATTAAAATGGTTGCTCTCTCCCTCCCTCTGATCAAGTTCTAGACTACGTCCATGTTTCGGCTGATCGTGAAAAGACTAGTAGTTCCGTGAAATGACTGATTTTAGTAAAAGCCTGTATCGTGATGCCTCCACCTTATCCATCATCTCCAATCTCCCTTCAGACAAACTTCTCCCTAGGAGCTGCCATGAACTAACTTAAACTATCGTAGATTGCATAATTCATGTTCTTGTTTTTCCCTCAAGAACCAAGCAGGCAATGAATCGTTAAACAGCTGACAGAGGGCACTTTAGGCCAATTTCAATATCCGGACGATATACGACAAAGTTTGGGAGTGTAGAGACATGACAGCAACATGACCCTCACAACGTTACTGTCCTATCTCCAGAATACACAAAAGTAAACTAATACAATTTAACTGTACGTAAAGAATATATATCCGTCAGTGGCGATATATCGGCTGGTCAAAAAGTCCGGCTACACTTGGATCTCCGAGAGATATATTTTATCATTAGCAGCTTTAGTCTTTATTACCATAATGTGAGCAGTCTAGGGATCATAGAGCTACATACCATAAGAGAAAAAAAGACACTGATTTATTAAAAAAATTAAAAATATGAGTACTCTCCTGAGATTAGTAGTGGCTTGTGTTCTTTGGGGAGAGAGATGACGTGGTCCACTTTCGGATAAGCACCATCTATGTGATGTTTAGAGATATACACTGATGTCTGTCAGCGATATCGGCTGAAGGGGAGGGGAGGATCAGAGGGGCTCAATTCACAAACCCTAATAACTGCTCATGTAATGAATTTATAGTTTATCGACACAAAACTTAGTATGAGGATTTAGGAGCCCCTGTAAGTAAGTCAACTGTTGAATATTAGCGCAAACGGTTTAGGAGGGGATGTGAAAAGTTAATTGATTAATTCGTTCTGGGGAAGTACATTGCCGGTGAATCACCGACGACTATCGTTATCCTAGTAGCTGTTACGCCTCTCTATCTGTCTTCAAATGTTTCAAGTTGACCAGATCAAGGCAGGAACACCAACCGACAGTCGTCTTATCAAATGACGGTCAGCATTCAGCATTTGAAACAATAATTTCGCCTAAAGAGATTCAAGTTTTCAATTATTTTTTGTGCCCAGATTAAAACAGCCAGTTGATAATAGCTTCGATTAGAACCAATTGGATTAAGCCAATCCAATCCATAAATATAATTTTTTTAAAGCGAATTTTAATACTTTTTATGTTTGAAAATGAAATTATTTTCAGGTGTGCATACAATTTTTTTTATTCTGACATTTTTCATTTTTTTTCTCATTGTTTCAAACCGAATGGATATAACCAAATATTTTTAGTTTGGATTATATTGTTTATTAGCACCGAACCAAAATACTTCCGAATAAATAAATTTATTATTTAAATTAGATCAAAAAACGTTGGTCTCATTTTTTTGCTCACTGTATTTCATATTTTTTTAATTTTTGGATTTAAAAAGATATATTTATTTCAGATTAGTATTTTTGATGTCAGACAGATTTTTTCATTAAGACTTTTTTACTCCTAGAAAAATGCCTTTTACCAAGTTTTTTTTATATTTCGTATCAGAGTTAAAAACATGTATTTTATTAAAATTTAAAAAAATATAATATTTTCAAGTTATGGGAAGCAGCTCTGAGCGTGTGAGCACGGCCACAGAGCTTTAAGAATTATGAAAGGATCCTTCTTCAAATAACATTTATATTCAGTTGTTTTGTACATAAAACGAACTAATTCGAGGTTTATAGACCCAGAGATTACTTATGTTGTTATTGTGACTATATAATAAGGTCATATCGCCTACTACCAATACGATCTTTCGTCGCTCTGGTGAACATGAGCCCGACTCTACTGCAGATGTCCTAAATTTTGCGTACCCAAGATAAGGTTTTTTTAATTTTAGTTACCTAGGGTAAGGGTCTTTAACGAGTATTTGACATCGCACAGTCTCGGGACCAATGCTTAACGGCCCAACCAAAGGATGGCATGCTCATGGTTTCTTTAATTACCACAACTAAAGAACTCGTATAGTTCTCGATGTTAGAAACTGCACAGCCGGAGACGCATTAATAATTTTTTTATTTAAAATTTCGGCTTAACTTTTTTAAATGTGGGTACTAACCGTGAAATATGTTGCATGACCCTATTAGTTGGGGACCAACCATTGTTCGAAACAGGTATTATCTGGGGGGGACCGTTGTTCGGTACATACTAGCAGTGATTCCCGGCGTTTATTTTACTATCCAGTTAATATGCCTGTGGCGGACAAAGTTCGGTCAATCCTAACGCTATAAATTGCAGCAAACAAGGACTTTGACAACCCCCCTGCAAAACCCCAGGTAGGTGCGCCGCGGCGGTGATTAATGTAAAGTTGGTCCCCTACCGTTAGCTCCAGGCTAAGATAAAAGACATGCCTTCCGCTTTACCAGATCCTTTCCCCTACCCCCTTGATGGGAGCGCTCTTGAAGATTGAGAAGAGTGTGACAGGGAAAGGGAGAGGCGAGCGAGACAAATGTTCAATAATTGCATTAGGAAATTTAAGGAAGGCCCCGAACAATATAAACACAACAATTGATACTTACTTTGAAGGCTTCTCTGAACTTGAGGGACATGATGTTGTAGAGGATGGGATTGATAGTAGTGGAGAGATAATAGAGGATGCCAGAAGTGTAAGTGACAGCGGTGTAGATGTGGAGCATGGCGGGTGTGCTCGGCCTGTTGGGGGAGCTGCCATGGATGGCAACGAGTCGCTGTGCATGGAACGGAGCCCAGCAGATGAAGAATGCTACCACGACAGCAACTGAAACAAACACGGATAACAGAGGTTGTCAGTAAGTGTAGATGTGGAGCATGGCGGATGTGCTCCGGCTGATGGAGGAGCTGCCATGGATGGCAACGAGTCGCTGTGCATGGAACGGAGCCCAGCAGATGAAGAATGCTACCACGACAGCAACTGAAACAAACACGGATAACAGAGGTTGTCAGTAAGTGTAGATGTGGAGCATGGCGGATGTGCTCCGGCTGATGAAGGAGCTGCCATGGATGGCAACGAGTCGCTGTGCGTGGAACGTAGCCCAACAGCCTACCACTACAGCAACTGAAGCACACAACATAGACACAGATACCAAATAAACATTAACACCAACAACAAATATATCTATTAACTAGTTGTTTATTATATTCATTGTAATTTACCAGCAGGTTAGCAACGTTAAGCAGGCTATTAACTTAGGAAGTTAGATGATTTAATAAGTAAGTCACATTTCCAAGTAGAAGTTGTGTCACTTAGCCGCCCCTTTCAGCAAAAATAGAATACACGTGGCCTAGGTTGGACAACAGCGGTCACCCTGACTGACAGGACATTTTTTTAATAGGTGTCGGATTGGTCAAAAGACCACTTAGGATGCAATGTCAACTCAGAACTAAATAATTTATTTCTTAGTCATTTTTGATCTAGAATAGGCCGAGACAGGTTTCATTTTGTACGTAACCTTCATAACAGGAGGTGGACTTTTTTTGTTTTTTTCTGATTTAGATGGAACTCTGCCCTCCGATCATTTGAGAGAAAAAAAAAGAGAGCAAGGATTTTCTTTCTATAGAAGTAGAGATGCGATGATTATAAAGTGATTATTTGGGATGAATTTAATATTAATAGTTACAATTTCTAGAAAAGACTTATTCCAATTGAATAACTCAAATGATATAAATAAATAATTTAGTAAAAGATATTATTGTCTTAACATTGAATTATGCTGTCAAGAGACCAACCAAGGGCCACCAAAAACAAGGCATATTCTTAAACACATATTCACTATGAAGGTCCCTCTGTTATGATGACTTTGTCATTACCTTATCAGAATTTTGTTCTAGCCAACAATTGAAATAACTTATCGTTACATTGAGAAATGAATTGAATATTGTGCACATGCATATTCATTATGAACTTTTTCTATCAAGATTTGATGAAAAATCATTTCTGATGGAGAAAAAAGAAGAGTTAAGTTACCTTTCTGAGCTAGAAGATAACTGAAGACGCAGATAATTGTTGACAACAGATAAACAGACGTGAATGAATAGAAGGAATGACGGAACTATACAAAGTTCATGGAAATAGAACTAAATAAGGACACCTCAAAGTTAGGAACAAGATAAAAGGATCCCTTAATAAAACAGAAAACATCAATGTAAATAAAAAGAGAAAATGCAAATTGAACAGAAGTAAATAAAAAATCGGGTGCGTGCAACTCCGATGCGTGGCGAAATGACCGTGACAACGTCTGAGTTGTGAGATAGCGAAAGTGTCAAGAATCAAATATAACAAATCTGTTCTTTACTTAAATGTACATGTACACAACAAGTCATATTACATTTATTTAAATATACATGAATTCGATCATTTCATTTCCTCGTTCAAAAACTTCCTTTATGTTATACTTCATACTCTTAAAGCTGATTTTACATGCGCAGTAAGAATGCAAACAGCAGCAGCAGCAAATGCACGCTATTGGATGTGAGTCATTTAATTCTAAAAGCATAGAAACCACAGCGTGCATTTGCTGCTTCTGCACTTGACATTTTTGCTGCTCATGTAAAGTCAGGTAAGTATTACAGTCAGTTTTGTTACTTCAGGGGGAGCTTCTAGAGGTCCCCGGGAGTCTGTACCCCCCCCCCCCCCCCCCCCCCCCCGTGCTCAAAATCCTGGCTACGCCCTTGATGACAGTCCATCAGTAGAACTGGTAGACAGTTCTGGGTGAAAAAACCTTGAGCACGCCGTCCTTCGGATGGGGCGTTAAGCGATAGTCCCGAGCCTGTACGATGTCAGGTATTCGTTAAAGACTTCTACCCTAGGTGAATAAAAATACAACATCTTACTAAAACCCATCTGGACTAACGATATCGAAATATGAGGATCAAGTCAAAAAATCAAACATACAACTCCTTCAGTCACTACAATCCATTATACTACGCCTCATTGCTCATGCGCCATTTTACGTTTTCAATCTCACACAACATAACGACCTTAACATCCCATTTGTATCCTCTGATATCAGGACACGCTATCAGAGTTTTTACGTGAAACTCCATCATCACACCGATCCACCAGGGCGCCTCAAGCAGGTATGACAGAGGACTGGTCCAGGACTTGCCTGAACTCTGATTGGTCAGGTACCACAGCAGTATAGCCGCAAGCATGTCATTTCTCGCAAATCAGCCTGCTTCCTAATATGACAAATTACATGTCGTTGTAATTATGTAAATAAATAAATAAATAAATAATTTGAAGGAAAAGAGTTGGAGGTAAAAATACAACTTTATTATAAATCTGCTCAGAGCTCGGTAGAATATCACATGTTGAACAGTTTTGACTTTTGTTATTGGAGTTTTGTTTTTTACATTTATGTGAATATTTCTGTTATTGCTAAAAGAGCGGTCTTAATGTCGTAGAGACATTCTGGTAGGTAAACTACACAAGACCGAAGGAATACTTATGACTATCATCATAGTATTTTTTTAATTTATTGAATCTATTTGTTGCTGAATCGTCGACTAAAAATACTCTATGGACTTATAAATAGACGATCAAAAAAAAAAAAAAAAACGGAACTGTTACAATTACTTACGGAGACCGTTATGGACATATCGTCGATACAAATGCAAAGTATCGAATGTGAAAAAACGCATTTTTCGTTTTCGGTCTAAAGCGATAGCTTTAGGACGGATGAATGTTGTAGCGAACTCTGGGATCTGAATTCACGTTGTAAAGGGGAGGAACAACCCTGGCAAAGGGTCGAATATCCAAGCTATGTAATGATGTACAAAATCAAAGTGACCAATACAAAATTCGTTATTGTGAACAAATTTTTTGAACTGGGATGTTTCAAAGTCTCGAATGTACCAAATTCGCGTTTTTGATCTAGTTCGTATAGGAACAAAATCAAATTTCCTGCTTGGCAAAGTATTGAATATGTCATGTTCGTGTGTTTGCTGTTACAATTTTTTGTAAAATCAATGAGCTGTTTAAAGCAGACTATCGATTGTGACATATTCAATAGTTTGCAATGTAAATATTTAAATATTATACAATGCAAACTAACGAAAATGCCACATTCGATAGTTTGCGTTGTAAATTATAGAAAAATAATCATCAATTATAGATAATCAAACTAACGAATGTGCGTTTTGACTAATTAAGATACATAATTCGATAAAAGTCTTATAGAGTCATCTATAAGGCATAACACCACGTATAATGACATAGGTAAAAAATGTTTGACAATAAGCACTGATTTTGAATGAACCATGAAACAGTTTATTCACTCTCCTGAGAAGTGGTGTTTTTGACATTCGATATTTAGCATTTGTATCGACGATATGGTTCAACGAAAACATGCAACATAAAACGAATTGAGACTTATCAATCAACAACCCTCAGGCTGGATAACACAATGTCCATGAAACGTAAACAACAGAACACTTCATACCGATCTCATGGTACAAACAGTACCCGCAACATTACAAACAGTTTTTTTTTTTAGCAAACTTTACACAAATACGTACGTTATCTTCATCAAGAGGGTTGAAGAGGAACTGAAATTCCGATTTTATACCACGACTACTGGGTCCTCGGTCTTTCGGGGATTCAGAAAAAACAGGAAACAGACCAACTGGCCAAGGATGGTTCAAGTAATCCCTCCATGAGGCCGGCTAGAGCCAGTTCTAGGAATATCCAAGGAGGCATACCGAACCTGGATACATAGGTGGACTAGACAACGGAGAAGTTATGGAGAAAAATGACCAGGGGCCTCTAATATACTTCTAATCCCCCCACCCTCTCGTGCTTTTGGTCGATATCGCTCAAAATCAATAAATAACGTCCTTATATTCTGGATACACATTTCATATCGATATGGGGTGTTAACATGTTCACAAACACAGACAGACAGAATTTTTTTTTCTGGGGAAGATCGGGAAGTAGAAATCAGTTGGTTTTTTTTTTTATTCTAACGCCCACCCTCATGGAAATTCTTTCCTTTGAGCTTTAAGAGGGTGGAGGAGTGCAGTCCATATATTGACACCCCAGGGGCGGGCTATATTACCGGGGTTATTTTCAAAAATCCATGGACCCTGGAGGGAAGTTTTATCTCTGAAATAAAATTGGACGGGATTCGAACCCGCACATTCATGTAGATACTGTCGAGTATATCAATCATTATGACCATGGCGAGTAACAAGTCAATTCTTCTATTCGAGCGTCCTAATTTCTACCCACTTATTTTAATCCATCATGACAATTTGAACTGGGTGACCGAGGTCTTGTCGGGTTCTCCAAGACGGACTGTCGTGATGGACTATCTGGACTCACTCAGACTGATGCTTGATGGATGGGATGGACATGGCTGCCACTAGCCGCTGTGTGGGGGTGGTCGTGTCTAATCCATCAGGACAATTTGAACTGGGTGACCGAGGTCTTGTCGGGTTCTCCAAGACGGACTGTCATGATGGACTATCTGGACTCACTCAGACTGATGCTTGATGGATGTGATGGTCATGGCTGCCACTAGCCGCTGTGTGGGGGTGGTCGTGTCTAATCCATCAGGACAATTTGAACTGGGTGACCGAGGTCTTGTCGGGTTCTCCAAGACGGACTGTCGTGATGGACTATCTGGACTCACTCAGACTGATGCTTGATGGATGTGATGGTCATGGCTGCCACTAGCCACTGTGTGGTCATGTGATCACTATGCTAGTCCTGTGTCCGGCTATCCATCAGTCACCACCCTAGCCCTCCTCCGCACTCAGCTTCCCCAACTTCCCCCTCTTCGATCCATTATCTGGATCAGATATGTCTTCTTGAGCCTCCAATCCTTTAGAAAACCTTACGCACTACAATTTTGCTAATATCTATTTTCTTTGAGCTTCCCTCTTCAGTCCCCTTTGTAAAAGTAGTATTTTTTTCAATCAGGCTTTGAAGGATTAAACATTTGAAGTTTCATAAAAATCCGTTATCGATTTTAGTGTGATGTTGGAACAAACCCACAAACAAATAACTTTCGTTTCAGCTTTATTATTATTATTAAATTCTTTATTTTGAATATTTACAATCGGTATAAACCATAAGTAAATTTGATGAATGACATTAAACATTAAAATATACATTTAAAAAGTTTTTTTTTTAAATATATACATTGAAAGCCTATGATTATGTACAAAACACTAAGCAAACAATGTATTATATACAAAACAAAGATAAAATATTAAATTTGAATAATAATAAATATAAACATAAAACAATAATAATAAAGATAAAATAAAATGAAGTCCTTCAATTCGAGACCCCTCGAAACACCCCGGTTCTATTTCATCCCCATCCCTCCAACTTAATGGGGACAGGGCGGATCCCCCCTGCCTTCTCGCCCCGCCAATCACTGTCCAGCAGTGGAGGCACGCCAAGAAGGAAAGGAGTGTTGAAGGTAAGAGGATTACATAAGGGGAGAAGCTGGTCATCAACGGCACTCCCTAAATATTTTTGCTATAGTAGCAGGTCTCTCAGCCAGCGCCGCCTCAGTCTTCGGGGGGGAGGGGGGGGGGATTATCTGGATGGGAATGGGATGACAAGAGTCGAGCAACTGGATCGACATGGTCAGCTTTATTAACATAGATTTGTGTTAGATATTGGAACACCGTCCTATGCAATACAAACAATGGCCATAACTATTTTAGATTATTGATTTACATTCAAACGTTTTACAACTCTATGACCACTTCTAGGGGAATTTTGAACAAATTTATAAAATAGATTTATATTTATGGTACTACTAATTTTTTAGAAATCCGAAAATTTTTCCGAAGATGCTCATATAAAGCTCTTTAAAGGTGCTTTAATAAAAAAAAGTGGGCGGTGAAAGTAGACAGCTCAATGAGTTCAAACTATTTTTCAGATTCAGAATAGGATGAATAGATGAAACGGAAACAGAAAAATACGAAATATGAACTGGGGATCCGGGGGGTTCGAAATGAATGGTGGGGGGGGGGGGGGGAGGGTTGTTTTGAATTGAACGCAACACTAATCCCTTTTCTCTAGCGGCTTTGTTTACATCTGTAGATCCGCCCCTTTTATGTTCATACTAATTCATATGTTGTCTTCGAACACAGCTTACAGTTTGAAATCGTGGTGAATTGTGAATTTAAGTGATTTGTGAATTAAATTTGGTGTCATGAGAAGAACGACAAAAATTATCGCCACTCTTCGAAAAGTAAAGGAAAAAATCGTTTGAAGGAAGATCGAGGAACTATATGAAACAATGTGTATACAGGGAAAAAATGAAACTGTCTATTGGTCATCCCATCTGCTTCAAAAATTGGGATAGGCCTTCAGCTTGGATGGAGACAGACATTCTAATGGAAGCTTTCCAGCAAAGTGAAACAATGCATGGTGTGCAATACCGTAGCATGGTCGGTGACGGCGACTTGAATGTTTTTATTAATGTTACACAAAGCGTTACATATGGCAGATTTATTAAAAAAATAGAATGTGCTAATCATGTGATAAAAAATTACACTAAAAGGCTATTTCAAATCCAAAAAAAGTCACGTCGTCTCCCACACGCGACAATTAAAATATTAAAAGCATGCGCTCGATGTGCCATCAAACATAATACCAAAACTGGGGAAATAGACAGTTTGAAAGATGATCTGAAATGTTTTTGGTAGCCACACAAAGTGCAAGCTTTATTATTGTCAAAACCTTGGAGTAAGTGAGGATATAATTGACAGAGACCTCCTTGACAAGGTAAATGCTGCACTTGTGCCTGTGCTAGCCAAAGCTGGGAACATGGTACCAATGATACCAGCAACATGGCCGAAAATTATACGGTTCTAGTTGCCAAATTCACAGGTGGAAAACAAGTAAACAGAGGCAAAGGTGGCTCTTTCACTGGCAGAGTCCAAGGAGCAGCCCTAGAGGTTCCTTGTGGCACCACGACTGTTTGAAAAAAGTAACAAGAGTCCGCCCTCGATAGTTAAAAGAATCGCTGTGAGGAGACAAAATAGGAATATATCCTGCCGAATATCATTGGACAAAACTAAATATGCCCAGAGAAGGAGAAACCCTCTTTCTTGTGTGAAAAAGGCAAGTTCAGGGCAAGAAGATTATGACGAATATTGCTAGTCTTTGGACATGGAACCACAGGAGCTAAACAGACAAATCGAGGTTCATATTGAAAAACGGTCTTTGTTTATAACCGGGATTGCTGACTTTGAAAAAGAGACTCTTGGCCAATCTGCAAATGCCAGGTGGTTCGAAGAGCATAAGTCAAGACTGACTGCCTCGAACATTGGAATTGTGGCTAAGAGGCGTCCAACTTCAAAATGGTCGCCAATGGTTAAACAAATCCTGTACACAAATGTTACCACAGTTGCAATGAAGTACGGTATTTGTCAACAACCTTTATGGATTCCTTGTTGCGTCACCGGACGGCATTGTAGGAGAGGACTACAGAAATCATAGACCCTCGTCAGTGGCGAAATATGCCTCTTCGAGAGGAATACTAATTGAAAAATTAATTTAATATAAAATAGCGTGTATGGATGTATGGAGAACTTTATTCATACTAGACTTCGATAAAAATATATCCTGTATACAGGGTGTATCGCAAGCAGATGACAATACTCGGGGGGGTGAATGCCCCACTCAAGTACACTAAGAAACCGGGGTAGTAAAAATCCGTTTCAACTTAGTGTAGAAATAAATGAGATTTTAAATTTTTTTACGATAACCACGTTTTTTTAGCAAAATGTCCGTAAATATCACTTTTTGGTTAAGGTAAAGTGAAATCTGACTACACTGTCGTAATCTACGTTAAATTTCCTAATAGGTGACATGTTTTTTGACATGAAAATCGAAAAGATAGAAATAGGAGGCTAACGTTTATTTCAAAACGAACACCTGTTTAAATTGTTTGGCAAATTTTCAGTTTACCGTAATTTGCTTTTCTTCTGCTTCTTTCTCTATGCGCTAGGATGTCCCAAATTCACCAAAAGTTAGCAAAAATATGGCCCTTTAAAAAAATACCTTATGTTGTTCTTTATTGTCGACCATTGCCGGAGTGAGACAGGAGTCACTCCGGCAATGGTCGACAATAAAGAACAACATAAGGTATTTTTTTAAAGGGCCATATTTTTGCTAACTTTTGGTGAATTTGGGACATCCTAGCGAATAGAGAAAACAAATTACGGTAAACTAAAAATTTGCCAAACAATTTAAACAGGCGTTCGTTTTGAAATAAACGTTAGCCTCCTATTTCTATCTTTTCGATTTTCATGTCAAAAAACATGTCACCTATTAGGAAATTTAACGTAGATTACGACAGTGTAGTCAGATTTCACTTTACCTTAACCAAAAAGTGATATTTACGGACATTTTGCTAAAAAAACGTGGTTATCGTAAAAAAATTTAAAATCTCATTTATTTCTACACTAAGTTGAAACGGATTTTTATTACCCCGGTTTCTTAGTGTACTTGAGTGGGGCATTCACCCCCCCGAGTATTGTCATCTGCTTGCGATACACCCTGTATATGTATAATAAAAAATAAATCTGAAATTATTTTATTTTAATATTGTAAAAATTTGTATTTTAAACATTCACTATTTGTCAATAAAATATTTCATGCTCAAAAAAAAACTAGGAAATTGAGTAGTTTTTTTATTTTGAATTCTGAATTACAACTGAGTTTTAATTAGCAAAACAAAATATAGAAAGGTAGACTTGTGAGTGTCTTCTTTGAACCGTCTACTTTCGTCGCCCTATCAGTAATTTAAAAAAAAAAGGAAAAGATAACTTGTAAAAAAATAGATAAAAAAATGATATTCGGAATTGAAAATTTTTCAAAAAGAACTGTGTGCCATATCAATTCTACATTAATTTCGAGTACAAAGGAAAAACATTTTTTTTTTAAAGTTAAGCCGTTTAGCCAAAATACCTTCAATACTTTTCATTAAATTTAGAGCGCAACGTGGTGGTCGAGCTGAGAACTAAAACCGGGACATTTAACCTTAAGCTTAAGTTCCGACGGCCCTTTTCTCAGTTTGCTTACCTTTTATTATAAATTTATTTATTTTATAATTTTGCTGATGATTTATTTTAAAAATATGTATTTATTTATCTTTATGTTTAATGTAAAACCATTTTAATTTATGCCGTAGCATGAAGATGCGTGATACTTTTCGAAACCCGCCGTAAGTACACAACAAATATTAACAACAATAAATTATTCAGGGCCAAGGAGCATTGGCCGCCCGTCTGCGAATAACGATATCCCCATAGGTACTTTTGATTATCCATATTTCCCTTTTTTTCCTCATCCCTTCAAATGAATTTATCATGCTCTTCCCCTTCCGGTTTCCGTCGCTATTATAGGCTCAAATTCGGGCGCCCGTGTGCCTCGCACGCCTTCGCCATAGGGTCTGCACGGCTCTGGGTATGGAGAACCTGTACATGACTTCCATGTGCCAAAACCATTTTTCAAAGTACTTATTTATATTGTAGGAAGAATGTCCTCGATCTGAGACCAGTTCTAACATCAATGGTAAAAGATGATCGAGGAACAACACTTAATTTGCCTTATGATCTTCCAAATATATCTATATTTTCTACACATCGATTAACCACTCACTCATGCGGACATTTCCAAAACTTGATTTTTTCCAGGTCTAAATACTCATTAATTGCATACTCAATAACATTAATTTTCTAATAATTCCAATTCGTGTGCCTCGCAGGCCTTCGAAGGCTCTCACAATATTTCTAATTACCTTTTAATATCACAAGGTCTGATGGAGGGGGGGATGCTGCCGCCATTGGCTCCTTCCTAGCTTCTTGCTCCATCTCACATTTTCTTCCAACCAATCATCGTCTCATTAAAACTAAAACTCTCTCCTTATATTAATTGGGACTTTAAATGAGATGTGATTTTTAAAAAATGAGAATGTCATTTTTTTAATGAGATAGATTTTTTTCAATGGTAAACTAATTGAAAAGTAAGAATCTTTTTAGGCGCATCTTTTTTTTCTCATTAGTGTTATAATTTTTTTAATATTTTTTAGAATCATTTATTGTTCAAATCAGGGAATTGACAGGTTTTACACGATGACCGATTTCTAAATGGTCATGAAAGTGAGCCGTTTCAAAGTGAGATAATTCAAATAGGACTTTGGCACTTTGCTCGTGTTGAGGGGTAACGACCCCCCCCCCCCCCCCCCCCAGAGAATTTCTAAAACTGAAGTCCTGTTTCTTCTTCTATTTGGTAGAGGTAGCTGTTTGTATTATTTTCTTTTGAATATCTATATCTATCTTCCCAATAAGTATCGTCTGTGGTATAAAACAGTGCCGTTACCTTGAAAGTTTTCTTATATTGCACTGTCTGAGCTAAAAACACAGAATCACTCTCCCAACTAACTAATTGCATATATGTATATATTTTTAAATAATGTTTTTGATACTTTTTTATCTATTATTAATTATTTACTCTTACAGTAAACATATATTTTGGTAAATTAATGAAAGAAATGAAAAACTCACAAGAAAACAAAGTCAAAACCAAGAATATACCCCACAAAAACAGTGTTGCCAGGCCATGATTATAAAATTTGTTTCCAATAAAACCAAACATTTCTATTTACAACCAACCGCATTCTTAAAAAAAAAAAAAAAAAAACAATTTCCATAGGCGCCTTATGGGATACAAATATAAAATTTCCTATCGATACATTAATTACATCGATAGTTATTGGCATATTTGAGTTAAGCCCCTCCTCTCTAGCTGATTTCGCTGAAAATTAAAAGGTGTCGTTCTTATAGGACCTTGAATTTACATATGAAATTGCGTGTCAATTTTTCATTACAACGGCAGTTATTAGATTTTTTTGTTAAGCTTCACCCCTATTCCTCCCCTTCTCTTTGGCCGATTTGGCTGAAAATCAATAAGTGTTGTTTTTAGACGATTCTGGATAAACATATAAAATTTCGTGTTTATACATTTATTCTATCGGGAGTAATCGTGTTCACAGTTTTTTTTTCCGTTTAAAACTGTTACCAAATACATAACTTGCCCTAGACTCCATATATGAGGAAGTAAAAAAAAGAATTAAAAAAAAGAGCAATGTGCAGTTATTTATATTGGGGACAAGGTCAAATAATAAATGAATGTTTTCGATGTATTTAATGTTTTAAATAATAATTTTCTTTTGCCCATTGGTCCATTGACGTGGAGGAACATTCGCAAAGAACATGAAGTAGCCATGAAACGTCAAAAGATGAAAAGACTCAATTAGATTTTTAAAAAATGTTATAAATGTCGATTGGCTCCGAAAGAAGAGCGACAACTATAAATTGAATAATTCTTGCAGGGAAGTACATGGCGGGAGATTCATCAATGACTATTTTTTCGATGCATACTGACCATGCCCCAGGAGGGAGCTCTATCTATGCAATAAATAAATAAAACAAACTTATTTTTTAAATACATCTTTACTTATAGTTTATACTGATTGTAAATATTCAAAATATAAATAGTTAGTTATTATGACTCATGCCCGGGCTTTAACTACGAGGTCATATCGCCTACTACCAGAGCGCTCTTTCGTCATTCTGGTGGACATGATCCCGACTCTACTATGGGAGTCCTAAATTTTGCCTACCCTAAATTTTTATTCACCTAGGTCAGGGGTCTTTAACGAGTACCTGACATCGTACAGGCTCGGGACCATCGCTTAACGTCCCATCCGAAGGACCATGGAACCAAAGCTCTGTCCTCTAACCCACATGACTACTGGCGACATGACCCCAAAGTTAATTGGCTACAGTTATTACAATATACATACACATGGATACACATTATGTTGTTTGGTTTTGGAAATGAGAAATGCAACACCAGCCCCTCCACAACATTCTATTGTGCACTTTGTAATTACACTCATCTATTATTGTTATTTCTCCTGTTATGGCCAGAATCATTTATTTCATTTTTTTTTTTTTTTTTTTTTTTTGTTTTCACGTCCCCAGCTAAATAAGTATAAGAGAAGTTATGTATTCGGTGAAAAATTCGATGCGGTGATTTCAATGAAATTTAATGTTTTCCGACCTTCAGATTCCGAATATGAAAAAGGTGTGTCTGTGAACACGATAACTCCCGATAGAATGAATGTATCGTAACGAAATTTTATATGAGAAACCAGAAGCCTCTAACGACGTCACATTTGTTTTTCAGCCAAATCGACTGAAGGGAAGGGAGATTAGGAGGGATGCTTAAAATAAAAACTCTGATATCTGCCGATATAATGAATTTCTCGACACAAAATTTAGTAGGTGAATATTTCGTTCTGGGAAAGTACATTGCCGGTGATGGCCGACGAGTTTTTTGTAATTATTTTTTAAAATTATTATATATTATTAATGAAATAAAACTGTGATTTAGTGAAATTATATATATATTTTTTATAGTTAGTTATGACTGATGCCCGGGCTTTAATTACAAGGTCATATCGCCTACTACCAGAGCGCTCTTTCGTCACTCTAGTGGACATGAGCCCGACTCTACTCTGGGAGTTCTAAATTTTGTCTACCCTAAATGTTTATTCACCTAGGATATGGGTCTTTAACGAGTAGCTTACATTGTACAGGCTCGGGACCATAGCTTAATGTCCCTTTGGAAGGACGGCGTGCTATTAAGTTTATTTTACCTCTCAGATAAAATAAACTAAGGGCCTCGGCAGGGTCTCGAACCTGCGATCTTGTGCTGAGTAAGCAAGCACGCATACCACTGAGCTACCGGCGCCCTCTTTATTCCTATATAGGCTAGAGATCTCCAGTGTGTCCTTATCTTCATCTGTCATCCCTCTGAATATACATGTTACTTGAAGCAGGTTTTTTACCCACGTTAACCAACTAATGCTCTATTTTTAATAAATATGTTTTGTTTACCCAATTATTTTTGCCTCTTCGCTTTACGACTGGGGCAGAACTAGACATATCACCTATTAACTTTCTGCAAAGTTCCAGTTCTTTCTTTCTTCCACTTCTTCTTTCTACTTCATTAGGTTGGACAGATATTTCAAACAAACCGACAAACAGGTAGGTACCTAGATCAAACAGTCCTTAATAAGATTTTCTGTACAGAATTCGAACTACCGAATCTTATAAAGAGCTGAAAACATTTGAATTTCTTCATTTCTGTAAAATGATGAGACCCTTTGAAAACTTTTTGAGCTAGCATTTAAATGTGAAATGGCAATAAGTCGTTAAGGATTTTTCTGTAAAGAGGTTTTATTAGAGAAAGAAATCAGGTCGATAAACGGAAAACAGTGTCATTGGCTTCATTCATACAAGTACTGATATTATATGAAGGGTTGAAAGCCATAGTGGTCTAAGTCAATTTTTTTGTGTTCTTAACTTACTTCTCTTACGAAATTTTAATAGGCATAACTGTTGAGAGGAAGAGTGAAGTAAGTCCGCTATTTTGATACCAGTAATAGTGGTGTGAGTCTGACACATTCAAGTGACTTACACCACTATGGCTTTCAACCCTTCATAGTGCCTTCTGAATCCTCATACAAAAACTGTTATGTCAATACATTCTTTTCATCGGCAGTTATGATTTTTGAGTCGAGTCCACATCCTCTGATCCCCTTACCCCAAGGCCGATTTTGCAGATTATTGATAGGTGCCTTTTTGAATTTAAATATAAAATTTCATGTCAATACATTCATTACGTCGGCAGTTATTACGATTTTTGAGTTGAGCCCCATCTGATCCCCCTTCTCCTTCTCTTTGCGCAATTCTGCTGAAAATCAATAAGTGTTGTCCAAATGTCGTAATGTATCATATATCGATACGCTCTATCTATCGAGAGTTATGGTGTTCGTAGAACTTTTTTTTTCATTTTTGGATTCAGAGTGGGGTCAGAAAACATGATATTCCGGTCAAAATTTCGGATCGGTTACATCTCTACACTACGAACCGCTGGGCAAGTAAAATGATGTTGCTTTTGTTCATATTTACATTGCAACATTTTAAATTCAAATTAATATTTATATAAACATTTTTTTATAGATCTCATTGTAGTAAATTGTTGGTTGAGTTTATAATGGACACGAGTGCCTTCCAGGAAACTGGCTGGTTGCAAGAAGACATGTACAAAGTATTGGACTGACCTAGCATCCTGAGGACCCGCTGGGAAGAGTGGTTCCTGGAGGGGAGGCGGCCCTTGTCCAGGCCGAAGGAGCCGCTGTTGCGGGTGATGAGGTTGGAGCGACGGAGACGAAGTCCAATGAGGGCGTAGAGTACCGTGATGAGGGACATGGGTGCGACGAAGAAGAGGAGTGTAGACAGCTCGAAGGAGTGTGCGATGAGGACCCGCTTCACAACACAGAGGGCGTCCTCCACGCCGAACTGCAGGGCCTGCACATATACACAGGAGACATGAGCTGGGGAAGTACATAGAGAGTCAGGTCACACATTGAAAGGTTCCATAGGTCAACATTCCTTCAATTAAAAATGTGGTAAAAAAATTATGTTGTTAAATATAAATATAAATAATAATTGAAATAATAAAACTAATAATTATTAAATAAACAATAAATTGAGTACCACATTTCCTATAGAAATAATATCTCTTTTCTTTTACTAAATTTTGATTTCTACAGTAGTTTCCGAAAAGAGCCCTAAAAAATATCAAAGTTCAAGACGATATTGTTTTTCTAAGTTTTTCAAAAATGTTAAATCTAATCCAAAGGTTTTTTTAAATTATCTTACTGGGCCAACAGGGAAAATGAATAGCATAGAATTACGAGAACAAATAATTGGGTCTTTTTACTTAAACTACATACTAAAATTAATAACTAAGAGATAAAAAAAATCAAATTATCTACAAAAAGAAATCTTACAATCTAATTTTTTTTACATTTATTTTTTAGTCTATTTTCTTTCTAAATACTGGCCATTCTTCAAATTTAAGTCTTTTTTGAGCATATAAATCGATTAAATAAATTAAAGCACCTTCTTTGTGCATTTATTTCAATTAAAACTCTAATTAATTAGAATCAATTCACTACACAACTTAGTTCTCCACACCTTAAGCCTAAACTCTCACTCCATCTCAACTCAGACCTTCCCACCTTCGACTCCTCTACACTAATTGAAAACAGCTGATGGTCCTGGTTTGTTTTTTTATTCATGGCTTGTTTTAAAACAAAATGCATTCATATATTTAGTTACTTCTTTGTTTTTGTTTTTTTTATAAATAAATATAATTAATTTTCATAATATTAATAATTTGGATGTGTGTATTTTATACATAACAATACACATTTAATAATTACATTTAATGAAATATAGTTTCTGCCTGTACGCCATGCCATTGTGTCACAATTCGTTTCATCCTGTTCGCCATGGTAACACTGATTCACTTTGAAAAACAGTCTTCGGTGAATCGCCGGCAATATACTTCCCCAGCACGAATTAATCAACTAAGTTTTAGCTCTCCCCTGAACTCAATTTTCCGATGAGGCTGAAAATTCAGAGACATTGAATCATCATAATAAATTGAGGGCTGATGATGTCACCGCGGCCAGAATAGGCCTCCTGTGTACTCTCATACTAAATTTCGTATTGATACATTCGTTACATCGACTCTTATTAGGATTACGAGCCCTCTCCCAGTTAGCTGTGGTCGATTTGACTGAAAATAGACACGTATTGTTCTTATTGCTATTGTCGATACATTCATTCTATCGGGAGTAAAAGATGAGCTTTATTTTTCTAATATTTTTACTTTCTCAGCTACTCTTTGTATAGGGGAAGTTATGTAATCGGTCGAAATTGAGTTCTCATCAGAATTTATGTTTTCCGATCCCCGAGAAATAAATTCCAAAAATGAAAAAAATAAAAAGTCTGTCTGTTTGTGTTTCTTTGAACACGATAACTCCAGACAGAATGAATGTATCAACACGGAATTGTATATGTGGATCCAGGACCCAATAAGAATGCCCAGGGCGCCGGTAGCTCAGTGGTAGGCGTGCTTGCCTTCTGAGCTCAAGAACGTGGGTTCAAAACCCGATCGAGGCCATTAGTTTATTTTATCTGGGAGGTAAAATAAACTTAAGCAAGCCGTCCTTCGGATGGGACGTTAAGCGATGGTCCCGAGCCTGTACACTAAAGACAGAAAGTTTGTTGAAGACCCCTGCCCTAGGGGAATGAAAATTTAGGGTAGGCCAAATTTAGGACTCCCACAGTAGAGTCGGGCGATATCACCTTGTAGTTAAAGCCCGGACATGAGTCATAAAAACCTAACCTAACCCAATAAGAAGGACACTTGTCGATTTTCTGTGAAGGAAAGGGGGAGGTCAGAGGAGGCTCAATTCGAAAAGCTCATAACTGCCGATGTAATGAATGTCTCGACACTGTAGTTAGAGGATTCGGAAAACTTTGTGAAAGACAACTATTGATTTTTAACCAAAACGGTTGATTGGTTTCATAGGGAGAGCAAACACTTACTGTCAGTAAATGTGTGGGGAAGTACATTGCCGATGACTCTCCCACGTTTTTTTTTCCTTAGCAACAACTTTGTAAACATTTAATAAAAAGTTTGTTTGGTATTTTTCTTACTTTTTTTTAAACTCACCTTGAAAACTTTTAAAATTATCTCCTGGCAAGTTGTTACACTTAGCTTAAGATAAGTTAGTCAACGGATGTCAGATCCAACGATGGAGATGTCCCGAGGGGAACATGGCAAGTACGTAATTCAAAAAGGCAATTAGTGACAGATAATTGGTTTTGGTCTCGACGGTCTACTGGGTCGTCCTGGCGACCCCAGAGACATGGATAGCCCTCATCAGTGACGGGAGGATCACCCTACTCATGTTAGGTCCGGGACAGCCTGGACGTCGTGCAACCGACGAGGTGCTCGGGGGAAGGGCACGACAGCACCAGTTGCCTAAATAACTCTAAACCGCCAAAATATTGTAACTGCGGCACACGGGGTTCCCGCGCTGATTTTTTTTTGTATGATGGAGTCTTGAAGAAAGTTCCTGCTGAGAGCGTATCCCCGAGAAGGCAGAGGGAATTTTTTTTTGGGTGGAGTATGAAGTAAAGGAAGAAGAAGAGATCGAGAGAAAACGAGGGAGGTGCAGGGATAAATGATGGAAGGCAGGAGGTAGAGACGAAATTGGAGAAGAAAGAAACCAAACAATGATGACCTGAATTTCCAGCGATTTACTATAGAATTATAATCAAATAGTTAAATAGTTATCATTGCATTGCCAATATTTAAATATAAAATCAGTGATATAATTCCTATATTGTAATAGTATTGTAATAGTATTGTAATAGTATTGTAATAATTTATTTTTTTGCTCTAACCCACTAACTTTAGCTAATTTAATATTATAGAAAATTAAACTGATGTTAACATGAAAATTTTGTGACTTATAATTTCCATTCCTTTTATTTTCACAAATTCACTCTATAGAAAAAGAATGCCACCCCCTTTTTGATTCATGTTCTGTACAAGGTAAATGAACCATCGTTGGTTACTAAGTCAGTAAATTAATTTGATAGTTTTTCGAATAAAAAAAGATTTATATTCAAAGTAACCTCAGAACATTACATTGGCGCCCAACGTGGGGCAGGAACAAAAATAAATTCCCCGACAAACATCAGAACATTACAGTACATATATACAGGGTGGCCCAGATAAGCGGGCCCCAAGTGAAATAACTCCTAAACGGTTAGAGATATCAAAATTGTGCATAAGACTAAAGTTGTAGCACTCGCCGAGAGCTATAGTATGGAGTCCTCGAAAATACATAAATGACCTTTTTAATGGCTCAAACAGCCCTTCGAAGGGCGGGGTTCCCTTAAGTTTCATTACATTATTAAAGTACTAAAGAAACAAGGAAGAACTGTGCAAACATATTTTTGATACGTCAAGTAGTTCTCGGAACAAAAACGTTCAAAATTGCACGTTTTTCTTATTCTGAAGTTAGTTGGAATTTAATAACATCAGAATAAGAAAAACGTGCAACTTTAAACGTTTTTTTTTTCAAGAACTACTTGACGTATCAAAAATCTGTTTGCACAGTTCTTCCTTGTTTCTTTAGTACTTTAATAAAATGTAATGAAACTTAAGGGTCAAAAGGGAACCCCGCCCTTCGAAGGGCTGTTTGAGGCATTAAAAGGGTCATTTATGTCTTTTCGAGGACGCCTTACTGTAGCTCTCGGCAAGTGCTACAACTTAAGTCCTATGCACAATTTTTATATCTCTAACCGTTAAGTAGTTATTTCACTTGTGGCCCGCTTATCTGGGCCACCCTGTATATAAAACCGCAATTAAACAATATTTTATCCGGTATACATATATTTTTTCAGACAATTGAACTGCAAATCATATGTGGATTGTCATCAATTATAACTTGCTGATAATTGAATTCGAACTCATATATATGTATATAAGTTGAAATTAAAACAAAACAATGTTAACCGCATCACCACACCTCCTGGTTTCATTTCCCAATCATGTATCTGAAAATTCTAACAAATGTTTAAAGTGTAGGTAAATATACATTTTAGTTTCTAATTCTAATAATAATAATACGTTGAATAGTTTTTAATTATTTTTATTTCAGGGTCATTAGCGACGACTATTGTGTCTAATAATTATTGTCTTCATAGCGTTTCGTATGTCCAAGTCTTCTGATGATCACCGTGTCTCGTCTGTTCATGCTGCTTGGAGGTTTCCACGGCTTGTTTTCTTCTTTTATTCTTCGTAGTTTGTTGTCTTCCATCTGAGTCCATTCATTGTTCCAGTGTTGTTCAATTTTTCTTCTGAAGTAGGTCGAAAGGTCTTGTGCTGTGTTAACTGTTAGTTGAGGCAATAAGGGGGAGAGTGCAGCGTCTTTTGCCTTTTTAACTGACCAAAAATTTTGAATTCTCAATTGATTTTGAATGTCCAGTTCGACTCTTGAGTGACTACTACACATCCCCCACACTCTTCCATCTTGGATGCATCTGTGTAGATCCTGGTGTAATCTTTGTCTCCTGCATATGTCATTATGTTTCTGTATAGTTTTTTGTTTTGTTTCCTGAGAGTATGTACTTGTAGATAAATAGAGAGTATGTACTTATAGATAAATGGAGAGTTGTACTTATAGATAAATGGAGAGGATGTACTTATAGATAAATGGAGAGTATGTACTTATAGATAAATAGAGAGTATGTACTTATAGATAAATGGAGAGTATGTACTCAGGGGCGTAGCCAGGGGGGGGGGGGGGGGGGGGGGGCACGTGACCCCCTCTGGCCAGAGCAAAAAACCAAGATTACGAAAATTTTGCTTTACTTAAATGTACATGTACAAAACGAGTCATATTACATTTATTTAAATATACATTAATTCGATCATTTCATTTCCTCGTTCAAAATCTTCATTTATGTTATACTTTATACTCTTAAAGCTGATTTTACATGCGCAGTAAGAATGCAAAGAGCAGCAGCAGCAAATGCACGCTATTGGATGTGTGAGTCATTTAATTCTAAAAGCACAGAAACCACAGCGTGCATTTGCTGCTTCGGCATTTTTACATTTTTGCTGCTCATGTAAAGTCAACTTGAGTATTACAGTCAGTGGTTACCTCAGGGGGAGCTTCTAGAGGTCCGAGTCTCCCAAATTAATAACAAAAAGTCTGCGGTAACCACGGAAACTGCTGCGGGCTGTTTCCCCGGGAGTCTATACCCCCCCCCCCCCCCCCCCCCCCCCCCCTGCTCAAAATCCTGACTACGCCCCTGTATGTACTTATAGACAAACGGAGAGTTTATACTTATAGATAAATGGAGAGTGTGTACTTATAGATAAATAGAGAGTATGTACTTATAGTATTTCGGTTATTCATACGGGATAAAGGTTATAGTCTTTCAACTATAGTAACGCTAATAAGTTTTTAAGACCCCTGGGCACCACAGCTAGTACGAAGTTAGGAACGCTGGGCATTACAGCTAGTATGTGCCTTGCGACGGCGGACCCCACATCTAGTACGTAGTTGGGAACGCTGGGCACCACAGCTAGTATGTTCCTTGCGACGGCGGACCCTACAGCTATTACGTAGTTAGGAACGCTGGGCACCATAGCTAGTAAGTGTCTTGTAACGGCGGACCCCACAGCTAGTGTTAGGAACGCTGGGCATCTCAGCTAGTATGTGCCTTGCGACGACGGACCCCACAGCTAGTACGATATTAGGAACGCGGGGCACCACAGCTAGTAAATGCCTTGCAACAGCGGACCCCACAGCGAATACATAGTTACTACTACTACATATGAAATTCATGACAATCCGATTACCCTTTAATCAGTCAGCATTTTTTTTATGCTTTGCCCCCCCCCCCTCCCTGTTAAATTTTTTAAGATGTCACATAGTGTATTTTTCTATTTGGCCATCAAGAATACTACATGAGAAATTCCATGACAATCCGATCATCCGTAAATGATCTATCACTATCATCAAATTTAGGCCTACCCCCACAACCCCCCTCCTGTTTTCAATTATGTGACGTCACACACCCTATTTTTCTATTTGGCCTTTATGAATACTACATGTGAAATTTCGTGACAATCCGACCAATAGTTAAAGAGTTAGCACTATATTTATACTTATGCCTACCCCCCCCCCCCCCCCCCCCTCCGTAAAAGTTTTTGGGACGCCACACACCTTTTTTTTCTATTTGGCCTTCAGGAATACTACATGGGAAATTTCGTAACAATACGATCAACCGTTAATGAGTTAGCACTATATTTATATTTAGGCCCCCCCACAACCCCCCTCCCGTTCAAAACATTGGAACGCCACACACCTTATATTTCTATTTGGCCTTTAAGCATACTACATACGTAATTTCATTACAATTCAAACATTATTTAATAATTTAGCACTATTTATATACTTAGGCCCCCCATACAACCCCCCCTCCCGGTCAAAATTTGGGGACGCCACATAGCCTATTATTCAATCGGGCTCAAAAGGATGCTACATGGGAAGTTTCATAAAAATCCGTCCAGCGGTTTGGGCGTGATGCTGGAACAAACAAACACACCCCGTTTCAGCTTTATTAATATAGATAACAATGAGAGAAATAAAAATAAAATAAAAACTTTTAATGAAAGGAAACCAGAAGCAAGTTTTGGAGAGAAGTGGGGGAAGTTGTGATAAATAAACTACAATGGCGTTATCTTCTATATACACATATTGAACAATAGTACTAATGTCCCCCTCTAATGCCGCCCGCACCACTTTTATGTAAACCAACTTTTATTCTTTGGAGTCATTTGGCGTTATATCGTACTTTTTCTTTGAGAAACTTTAGACCCCCATATTATGAACTTTTCAGTACAATCCAAGAAATTATTAATTAATTATAAATGTTTCATTTGAATTGAATTTAAATGTTTTATAATATAGATATTATATAGAGAATATAATATAGATTGAGATGATAATATAGATTGAGATGATAATATAGATTGAGATGATAATATAGATTGAGATGATAATATAGATTGAGATGATAATATAGATTGAGATGATAATATAGATTGAGATGATAATATAGATTGAGATGATAATATAGATTGAGATGATAATATAGATTGAGATGATAATATAGATTGAGATGATAAAATAGATTGAGATGATAATTACTTGAGGTATGGCGAAGGCAAGGGCGACCATCCATATGATGAGAACGAGGCGTACAGCTCGGGAGAGTTTGGACATGGTGTGAGAGAGGAAGGGATGGCAGATGGCGACGTATCGCTCCACGGTGAAGGCAGTGATAGTGAGGACGGTGGCGTTGGCGGAGGTCTCGGCGGCCAGACCTCGAAGTAGACAGAACGCCTCTCCGAACACATAGGGGTACCTGCAACAGACATCAACACAGATCTCAGTGTCTACCCAGCAACAAACCTTAGCCTAAGTGGTTATATAATTATAGCGCCTCAAAATACCAACAATCAACTTTCTTAGGAATGTGAACGAATTTTAATTTTTTTTTTATTAGTTATTGTGACTCATGCCCAGGCTTTATCTATAAAGTTCAACGGCAGAAGCGCTCATTCGCCGCTTTGGTGGACATGAACCGCATACCACTGAGATACCGACGCTCTCTTAATTTATATAATATAGACACCTTGATAAATTGTCTCTTCCAATAGAGCTAACTTTGGAGGTGAAATTGATAGCTCTTCAATTGATGTTGAGATCAAAGGTGCATCCGAGGGTCATCAGGCCTCCCTTGTGAAGCAAATCCTGAACTGAAACCCACTCGGGGTAATTAAAGCGCTACTCAGCTATTCCAGAACAGCTCACTGTGAGAGGAATTCATGGAAGTTCTGCAGAGGAGAGTCCTCACACAAGCGGCATCAATTAACCTCACTAGTATTGTTTTCATCAATGAAAATGGAAAAATGACAACAAAAATGAAAGAAACTGGCGTGTTCAAACCATTGGTCGAATATAGTAAACCCTCCTATACTTGAATGGACCGCAAAATCAGCTGCTCGTTACAACCGAGGTACCATCTGGTCATAAATTTTACGATGTATTTTTTTATACTTCCCCAACCATACAAAGTATAGGGGTAGTTATGTTCGATGCCGAGTTTTCAACGGAATTTTGTGTTTTTCGACTTTCAGATTCAAAGTATGGGGGGAAAAAATGCGGTCTATATGTGTATACCTGTGAACACGATTACTCCCAATAGAATAAATGTTTATCGAACGAAATTTTATATGTGAATCCAGAGCACTTTAACGACGACACCTACTGATTTTCAGCCAAATCGACCAAATGGAAGGAGGGGTTTAGGGGAGTTCCTGAACCTCTGGTCCACATTAGCACGGGGTCATGTGTTTCCATTACCATGTATCTGAGAACCTTCAACAACACGTCGCTGTTGCACCCAGGATACAGTTGTATCTTTATAAATAAAAGACAAAAAAATAAAAAGTCGTCGGTGAATCACCTGCAATGTATTTCCCCAGAACAGATTAATCAATTAGCTTTCCGTTCCCCCTCCAAAACCAGTCCACCGTTTGACCTAATAATCAATAGTTGACTTATATATGAGCTTTTAAATCCTCACACTAAATTGTGTATCGATAAATTTTTATTTTTATTTTTTATTTAATGCCTTTAGACAATTACAAAATAAAGGTTTAACAATACAAGATAAATAGGCTACCTCCTCCCAGAAGACGGAGTCTGAGTGTGGGAGGGGGAGCAGTCAGCTAGGACTGTACAATCACTGATAAAAATTAAACATAGTATAGAGAGAAGAAATACAAAAAAATAAAAATACAAAAATAAAAAATAGTGTCTTTAGTAAAAAATAAAAAAATACAATAATAATAATTTTCAAAAAATAATAATAAAAATAAAAGAATGAGAAAAAGAAAAAGTGACTAAAATAAGAAATATTCTCGTAATATAGAAGAAAAGTAAAATAAAAATAGATGAATAATGAAGTGCGGATGGAATGAACCTGACAACCCGGAGACCTGGCATTGAATTTTAATGGAATGAGAGACAAGACAAGTGAACATGAAGTTGGCAGAGTACAACAGCATACATGGGGCGGACCGTGGCAGGGCAGGGAGAGCAGAGAGCAGAACAGAGCGTCGTGCTAGTCAGAGTAGAGAGAACTTAACAAGGACTCAACCTGATCAGAGCTCAGTCCGGTGACCCACTCCATCATAACCCTAGTCATGTACCTCCTCAGAGAGCCTCTCTGGTTTCCTATTTCTAGTTTTATATCTTTGGGCAAATTATTGAAAAGAGTTGCTATAATAAACGGTGTCTGTTTGGTCGTCCAAGTGGTGAGTGGTCTGTGTACGATAGTACTGGTGGAGTGAGGGGTTCGTGTCGGGTATCAGTGAGGAACAGAAGCGGTGTAGCAGGGACTTTCAAAATGGTCTTTATAACTAGTTTTTGGGCGGTCACCAGCGGCTTTACAGCTGAAGCTGTTGAACCGCCCCAGGCCATGATCCCATAGCCTAACATTGAATCTATGTATGCGTGATAGATATTTTTTAGATCCTTGACAGGTAAGACTTCCCGCAGGGTTCTAAATGCAAAAAGCATACTCCTTACTTTCCTTGTTACTTGCTGGATATGAAAGGCCCAATTTAATCTAGAGTCTACCCAGACTCCTAGATACTTATATTGTGAGACCCTTTCGAGGGGTAGGCAGGAACAGCAGAGGGTGGAGTCACAATTATGGAATCTTAAGGGATATTCAGGGTTGATGGATGTCAGCGAAAATGTTATGTATTTGCATTTTGTTACGTTAAGTGTGAGAGAGTTAGAACAACTCCACCCAAGTATGTAGAATTCATTATATAGGCAGTTATTAGGGTTTTTGAGTTGAGCCCCGTCCCTTGAACCCCGCTTTCCTTTCACTGATTCCGCTAAAAATTAATAAGTGTTGTTCTTATGGGGGTTTGAATTAGCATATGAAATTTCATAACGATATATTCATTATTAGAGTTTTTGTCTTGAACATCCCCCCTTACTCCCCTCAACTTCCCTTTGGCAGATTTAATTGAAGCATTTGAATTGAAATAATTGTTATTTCACATAAATTGAGTTCTCTGATGTAATCATTTTCTTATTTAAAGAAGAAAGGACTAAAAACGGATTGAAAGAAGGAGCAGAATGTATTTTTTATTCATCACTTCTTCTGATATTCTGATATTGATTCCTGTAAAGATCAGAGGGAGGGCGTCAGTAGTTCAGTGGTGTGCATGCTTCCTTACTGAGTTCAACATCGCGTGCCTAATTGCCATTAGGTTTTTATCTGGGTAGTGAAAAAACCTTGAGTACGCCGTCCTTCGGATGTAATGTTAAGGGATGGTCCCGAGCCGGTACGATGTCATAATAAATAACTATATGAATATATTTTTATTACCTTTATTATAACTACAACCCTCTCCCCCCTCTTTGTATAGATAATTTGAAGATGATCTCCATTTTAAACTTGTATGAATGCTGCATCAAAGGGGGGGGGGGAGATCAATTACACTAACTAATTGCACTTGTGTCCCAGGCACTTTGAGGTAGGGATGGGATGTCCCAGGCACTTTGAAATAGGAATGGGATGTCCCAGGCACTTTGCGCTCCATCCAAGCAAGGTCTTTTATTTAAATTCTGCTCAGACACGTTTCTTTTTTTTCCCCCAACCCGTTTGTAGTCCTTCTTCCTTGAAATAACGAAATTATTACAAACACAGAATATACCTTCATGAGAAAAAACATTAAATGTTAAACGCCTCAAAAAGGAGAATTTAAATAATAATATTTTGTTGGTTTTTTCCAGCATTTCTTCTAGAGGTTTCTTCTTTTTTCTGACTATAAGTGTCCCGAAATATAGTCAGAAAAAAGAAGACACCTCTGGAAGAAATGCTGGAAAAAACCAACAATTCAACATCTCAGAGAAGTTTAAGAAACATAATAATATTTATAGCATCACTTAATAAAAACAAAACTGTTTCCTTAAATATTTTTGGACTGACAAAGAACATTTCTTATGAAATTTTCACTCGAAAATCTTGGTCGTGGCAAATAATTCGTGTGAAGTCTTCCATCCAGGTTAGGAATGAAACCATATTGAGGTCGAAGTTTCTAGCTAAGATAATGAAGTTTATCTGAGTGAAGTTCCTTCATAGAGTTAGTTACATATGTACATTGTAATGCGATAAAGAGGATCCCAACCTCAGCGCACAGAAGTCTGAATCGTGAATCTAATTGAACAAAACTGGTTCCATGATAACGTCATTCACGCTGAACACAATGGTGAAACCCAATTTCAGTTATGTCTTACTGTTCAAGAGATATTCACAAATGGACTTTTCTTTATTTAGATTGTGTTGGCAATAGGTGATGGAACAATTTATGTACAATGATAACTAAATACTAGAGACAAAAATAAAATAAAATAGAATAAATAATATTTAAAAAAAAAATAATAAAATAAAATAATATAATAATTATAAGAATAGGTTAGGTTTTATGACTCATGCCCGGGCTTTAACTACGAGGTCATATCGCCTACTACCAGAGCGCTCTTTCGTCACTCTGGTGGACATGAGCCCGACTCTACTGTGGGAGTCCTAAATTTTGCCTACCTTAAATTTTTATTCACTTAGGGCAGGGGTCTTTAACGAGTACCTGACATCGTACAGGCTCGGGACCATCGCTTAACGTCCCATCCGAAGGACGGCGTGCTTTAAGTTTATTTTACCTCCCAGATAAAATAAACTAAGGGCCTCGGTCGGGTTTCGAACCCACGTTCTTGAGCTCAGAAGACAAGCACGCATACCACTGAGCTACCAGCGCCCTCTTATAAGAATATAAGAAATTAAGTTAAAAAAAAAAAAAAAAAAAAAAAAATATATATATATATATATATATATATATATGTATATATATATAATAAATACTTACATAAAAAAAAAATAATAATATAATATTAAGAATCAAAATAAAAATATTTAAAAAAATATATACATATATAAAATTATAAAATATAATATATTTACTATCAATTAGTTATTGTGACTCATTCGGGCTTCAACTACGAGGTTATGTCGTCTACTACCAGAGCGCTTTTTCGTCGTTCTGGTGGACATGAGCCCGACTCTACAGTGGAAGCTTAACATCTCAACAGAAGGACGGTGTGCTCATGATTTTTTCACCTCCCAGATAAAAAAACCCAAGGCTCTCGGCCGGTGGTTGTGGGGGCCTGAAACATAAAATTAGTGGTACAAACCTGAGCACGCCGTCCTTTGGATGGGACGTTAAGCGATTGTCTTGAGCCTGTGGGGTGACAATGACAGGTACTCGTTAAAAACCCCTACCCTAGGTGAATAAAACTAAGCAGGCTACATTTAAGACTCCTTAGTACAGTTGGGCTTATGTCCACGAGAGCGACGATATGACCTCGTTGTTACAGACCATGCATGAGTCCTAATAGCTAACTTTGTTACTTACTAACTGTATCTAACGAAATTTGGCCTCTTAGATTCTTTCTATTTGTATTTCTCAGCGAGGTGCTCAAACAATTTGGTGGGCGACCAAAACAACTGAATCGTGTAAACAATTTTGCATACAATGATCGCATGTTTGTACTTCAATATATGTGTACACATATTCCTGTGAATTTCAACAAGAAAAATAGGATTAATTTGATTCTAATTACATATATTTATTTCATAGTTATAATAATAATGTATAAGGGAGCTTAGCCCCGGGGTGGAATTATATTTGGGGTTCTTTTAATTATGCTCTGGTTAATTAGGGTATCTTTAAAAAAATTTGCATTATTACTTGTAAAAAAACTTGATCATTCACTGATCCATCGTGGGTCCATAAGCAGAACCCAACAAATTCACCTTGGATTGATATCAATGGCGATGTGCCCCATAGTAGTGTGAAAAATTCGGATGTCAGAAGGAAATTAAAAAGTTAGTTAGTGTGACTCATGCCCGGGCTTTACAACGAGGACATATCGCCTACTACCGGCGTGGACATGAGCCCGACTTTACTATGGGAGTTCTAAATTTTGCCTACCCTAAATTTTTATTCACCTAGGATAGGGTACTTGAACAAGTGCCTGACATCGTACAGGCTCGGGACCATCGTTTAACGTCTCATTCGAAGGACGGCGTGCTCAAGTTGTTTCTGCCTCTCTCATAGAAAACATAAGGGCCTCGGCCGGGTTTTGAACCCGCGATCTTAAGCTCAGTAAGGAAGCACGCATACCACTGAGCTACCGGCGCCCTCAATGTTGGTCACCAGTACGGTTTATAGCTACAAAACTGTCTATCTTATAGCCGGAAAAACATAACAGCTGGATATAGTGGGGTAGACGAGATATGGGTCCTCCTCAAATGCCCCAGATTTGAGGAGGGAAGGGGAAACTGACTGAAAAGACTTGAAACGCTCCCAGGAGTCGTGGGCTGCGGGCTGCGAATTTGCAGCACTCATCATGGGTGAGTTGGCTCTCCAAGATAGGGCTGTCAAGGAACAACGGTAGCGGCGGATATATATAGCAGAAGAAGGGGCGTTACCAACCACCCTTCCTCCCTTCCACGAAGTAATGACAGGCCGTCTATTCCGCTGAAGGGAATCAGGATCGTCGGAGGAGGGGGTTGTTAGTGGGCTCGAGTCCCACATTATCCCGGGATATCTTCCCTGGATGAGCGTAATTAGCATTCCCTCTCCTGCAGAAAAAAAAATAAAATAAAAATAATGAGTTAGGGGTGCAGCGTTGCTAAGACTTGCACCCCTCCCTTCATCGGAGCACAGCCAGCCAGCGTTGATCTTAGAGGCAATTCTGGAATATGTAATGTGGTCCGCGAAATCGGCCAAAGGGGAGAGGAGCTTCAGGGCCCATCTAATGAATTTAACGACACAACATTTAGTATGAGGATTTAGGAGCCGCTATATAAGTCAACTGTTGAATATTAGCGCCAACGTTCAACTGGTTTTGGAGTGAAAAGTTAATTGATTAATTCGTTCTAAAGAATTACATTGAATGACGGACGACTTTTTTAGTTACAAGTTTTCACAATATGTCCTTATTTCTCAACTTACAAGAAGTTGAAATTTCTATCCCTGAAAGGATATACATACACGTTTTCTTGGGTTTCTTGTTTCATTTCATTAAAATTGTTATTGTGATGTCTATTTTCTGCCTATCTGTCTTATTATTTTTATTTTTACTTTCTTTATTTTATTTTTATATGTCTTGTTGGTAAAATTGTACAGGAATTTTCTTTATTTACTGTGAACTTTCATTATTTATTTTTACATTTTATGACCCACTCTCCTGACAGATGTCCCTGGCCATAGTCAGTATTGTATACTTAATATTAGAGTGTTTTGTAACTGCATGTGTAAATAAAGGATTATTTATTTTTTATTTTTTTCATTTTTTTATTCTATTTGCAATCTATATACAATATATACATAATAAGCAAATATGTGGTCAAAAAGAAAAATATAGCGTCACTTGATGGGAGATGCCAGCCAGCGCTGACACTCTCTCGTAAATAAAGTATAAATTCATTCATTCACTCACACAGACAGAAGACATTTTTTTTTTTCATATTCAGAATCTGGAGGTCGGAAAACATGAAATTCCTTTCTTTGAAACTTTCCCAAGAAATTTTTGACATAACTTCCCCTATACATACTTAGTCTAGCTGAGGTAAAGTGAAACAGGACAGCGCTCAGTCAGAGATCAGAGATCCAGCATGCAATACTAGAGATTACACTATCAGGAATACGTTAACATATCTAAATATTACTTTATTAGTTGTTAAAATATACTTGAGATCATAATGGTATATGTGAAGAAAGCCATTTAATAATAATAATAATAATAATAAATTTATTTCCGTTAAACCAATACATGGCAATAGGATACGTCAAAAGAATGTATACATTAAGATAGCTTATAGATTAGATATATAACTACTTGAATCTAATACACCTATGATTAGAGTAACAACAAAACTATTAAAAAAAGGTAAAATTAAATTGATAAAAACTGAACAAATAAATACTTAAAAATATATGAGTACATAAACACAATTAATAAAATTTATATTGTGTGTATCCTCACGACTCAGATAAATTTCAAGGTTTCGGACTAATTAATTATTATAATCGTTTTTTGGCGATGAACGCTGGGCAATACAGCTAGTAAGTCCGGGCAACGCTGGTCACTCTCGCTATTACTTGCCATGCAAAGCTGAGCAGCCCAGCTGGTACGTGCTTAGCAAGGCAGGGTCCCAAGCGCTAGGATGAGGCCGAGGGTCGGTGTTTCTTGACGCTATTATGTTTCGGGCCCCCCTACATGTCCCGCTTCCCTTTCCAAACGCCACATAGCCCAATTTTCAATCTGGTTTATAAGAAAGCTTCAAAATCCGATCAACAGTTATAAAGTTCTGTTTCATCCTCCTCCCCCTCCATAATTTTGAGATGCCGCATAGTCTATGTTCCAACTGCGCATATAAGTGTGAAATTTCATGAAAATCCGATTAACAAACATGAACATGATAACATACCCACAAATTTCCGATTGTCACTATCCCTTAAGGGCCTCTGAACAACCATATATGAAGATGGTTTGGTACATCTTGTGAACCCAGTCTGCGGTACACGTCGCTATTCCAATCAACTACAAATATGAAAAAAAATGAAAAAGATAATAGGGTTAGGGGTTAGGGTTAGGGTTTATGACTCATGCCCGGGCTTTAACAACGAGGTCATATCGCCTACTACCAGAGCGCTCTTTCGTCACTCTGGTGGACATGAGCCCGACTCTACTGTGGGAGTCTTAAATTTTGCCTACCCTAAATTTTTTATTCACCTAGGGTAGGGGTCTTTAACGAGTACCTGACATCGTACAGGCTCAGGACCATCGCTTAACGTCCCATCCGAAGGACGGCGTGCTTAAGTTTATTTTACCTCCCAGATAAAATAAACTAAGGGCCTCGGTCGGGTTACGAACCCACGACCTTGAGCTCAGAAGTCAAGCACGCATACCACTGAGCTACCGGCGCCCTCGAAAAAGATAATAAAACATATATATATATGGGAAAAGGGCTGCGCTAGTGAGGGGGTCCCTTGGGGATGAATAATTACATTATCATAATTCAGTAACCTAGTTCCCTGTCTGTGGTCCTATAGACCCTAGTCCTTCTCTTTATTGCTTCCTGAACCAAATATAGGGGTGGTTGTGTAACCGGGTAGTAATCTCATTTTGAAATTTCATGTTATCCGGCTCCCTGAGTCTAAAAATGAAAAAAAAAAATCTTCAGTGAATTACCACCGGCAATATACGTCCCCACAATGAATTAATCAATTAACTTTTCGCTCCCCCTCCAAAACCAGTCGACCATTCATGAATGGAACTCTCGAAAAAAATATATTGCATATTAAATGTATTCTCTACAACTTTTATTTGGGAGCCATGGTGACCGTGCGGGCTAGAGCGTGGAGCTTTGGTCGCATGGTCACACCATGGATTGCGGGTTCGAATCCCGTCCGGGAGTGAGTTTTATTTCGTAGATAGAACTCTCTCCCGGGGCCATGGATGTGGTAAATAAATAGGTAAAACACCATTATAAGAGTCATGGCTAATATGCATCGTACATAAGGCAAAAAAAAACAGAAAGAAACAACAACTTTTATTTGGAAATATTTTTCATTAGATCGTAACTATAAGCAGTATTTTGTAAAATGAACTTAGGCCCTGAAGGTCATAATTTTCGTCAGATTTATGTTAGCACATGTTACATCTTCATAGAACAGCACCAATTAATTTTCTGCGAAATTGGCCGAAAGGAAGGGGGGATCAGTGAAAGGGCCTCGACTCAAAAAGTCCAATAACTGCCGATATAAAGAAAGTATCAAAATAAAATTAGTCCCTATGTAAGTCACTTTTAGCCCAGAAGGTCGATTGCTTTGATTCCCTCTTCAAACTAAGTTCGCTAACTCGGGTTTTACCTAGGCAGTAGACATACGTGGAACCCACACATACACTATATAAACGACAATTACTGAATCGAAGATATGGACTGTTACGACGACTTACATACTTTACTTTCCCTGGCGCTACGGTCTTTGTAGAACCTGGGTCTCCGCAACTATCTTCCGCCATTCTTCTCTATCCTCGGACTCCCGTCTCCATCTTCTCACACCCATAGTTCTGAGGTCGTCCTCCAGTAAACATAAGCGGGGTCTACCTTTTCTTCTTTGTCCTCCCGGGTGTCTCTCCAGTATCCTCCTCGGCAAGATGTCTGGTTCCATCCTCTGTTACGACGACTACTTGGACCAAAATCGGAACTGATTACTAAGGGGGCGTTCAAGTATTACGTAACGCAATTTGGGAGGGAGGGGGGGTCTTGTAAAACGCTACGATGCGTTACAGGGGCGGGAGGAAGGAAACTAGGGAATTAAAATCTCTCAAGTTGGCAACCCTTTTCGTTTATGTTTTACGGGGAATCTCTCGATTGTATTGTACGCCATTTTTATTCTGTTTTCGTTATGTGCGTTACGTGGGGGGGGGGGGGGGGGGGGGGGAGGGAGGGTCAAAAATTGCGTTACGTAATACTTGAACGCCCCCTTACGACAAACTTATGATTTACCATTATACGTCCAGTTTGACCCCATGGACTCGAACTTTAGGGTACAGCTAAACAATCCAACATCAATCGTATCCAAGCATTCCAGTCGAATCTCCTTCGACGAATTGTCAACGCTCCTTTCTATGTCACCAATAAAGTCCTACACAGATAGCTCAGTTTTCCCACTGTCAATGAATTAATCAAATCCTGATTTCAATCATTCCACAGAAACTTTTCTTCCCATTCAAATCCTCTCGCACAAGACTTTTCCTCTCATTCCCATCCTGAGAATCCTCCCCGCCGCTTGGACCGGAAGTGGCCTCGCGATCTTCTCTCTGAGGATAGTGAATAATGACAACTAACTTTCGAGGGAGCGTCAGCGCTGGCTGGCTTCTTCCATAAAGTGACGTTGTTATATTATTTGAACACATATTTTCTTATTATGTATATATTGTATATAGATTCCAAATATAATTTAAAAAAAAATGTATATATCAGAACACCCCATAACCACATTTACCAAAGTAACCGGTAGCGTAGTGGCACCTGATAGCCTAGTGAGCTCAAGATCCTGTCTTTCCATTTTACCGAAGCTGTTTGAATACATTGTCCATAATAAAATATCACCCCTCTTCTCAAGGTCCTTCTGTCCAGAACAGCATGGCTCTATCTCTGGCAAGTCAACTGTTACCAATCTTCTCATTTTTCAGAATTTTGTTATCAACTCAATTGAAAAAGGCATGCAAGTTGACTGTGTCTATACTGATTTTAATAAAGCATTCGAATCTGTTAACCTACCATTACTAATTCATAAACTTCATTTAGCTGGGTTCAATGGATCTCTATTGAGCTGGTGTGCTTCGTATTTGACAAATAGGGTTCAATTTGTGAAAGTGAGGAATTCTATTTCATCACCAATTCATATAACATCTGGCGTTCCTCAAGGATCTCATTTGGGCCCACTGTTTTTTAATATCTTTATAAATGACATTAACAATATTTTAAATAACGTTTCATTCCTTCTCTTCGCAGATGATCTAAAGATTTATACAACAATTAACAATTTGCAGGATCAGAACCTTATTGAAGATAATTTGAATTCCTTAATTAATTGGTGTAATCTTAATGGTCTCCAGTTAAATCCAAACAAATGTACAACTATCTCATTTTCACACAGAAAAATTATTATTCCCACAAACTATTTTCTTGGATCTCATCAATTAACTAACTAGATCTAAAGTTGTGAAAGATCTTGGTGTATTTTTCGATACAAAATTAACTTTTAAATATCATATAACTTGTTCTTCACTAAAAATGCTTGGTTTTATTCTTCGGAACAGCAAACATTTCTCTTCCATTAATACTATTAAAATTCTTTTTACTTCATTTGTCCGCTCTCTTGTTGAGTATGCTTCCTCTATATGGTCTCCTTATAAGGTTACCTATATTCATACTGTTGAAAAAGTACAACACAAATTCCTTCGATATGTTGCATTCCAGGATCATCTGCACGTAATATCGACTATAATATCTTTCTCTCTTCTCTTAAATTAGACACTCTGGAGTCAAGACGAATCAAAGCCGATTTATCCTTTTTTTTCAAATTATCAAACAATAAAATTGACTGTCCTGATCTACTTTCACTTGTAAATTTCAATATTCCCTCTCGTACTTGTCGTTCATTTCTCCCCTTCTCACGTAATTTTTATTACACTGATTATGGGTTCTATTCCCCCATAGATCGATTTCAAAGACTTACTAATAGCATTTCTGATAAATTCGATTTTTTCACAGACAACATAAATACTATCAAATCAATTGTGTAGAAATGGAGATATGAAGCGCATTACAGTACTTATTTAAGTGTTTGTTAATTAAAGTAAACTTTAAATAATTGTTATTATTATATTTGTACAAATCAAAATAATTGTATTATACTTTCTGTTTATTTATGAGGTATTTTATGAGGTTAATTGTAAATCATTTTATTTTGTTTTATTTATTTAATATTATATATGAGTCGTCTCTTTTCAAAACCGGCCATCTCCATAAAAATGAGAAAACCGTTTTTTATATTAAAGACAGGGGAACAGCGATTTATTTGTGGTCTTCTCGTCATTGAAACTAAGTTACCACATGTGGTTGTAATAAATTTTGCCAAAAAAAAAAAAAGTCAATGTAACTATAGTTACCAAAAATAATAAATTTCGTTTATTTTGTTCAAAGAAGTTTTCTATTACTTTCCTAGTGTGATTTTTTTTTTTTTTTTTTTTTTTTTCTCTTTGGCCTCATGTACGATGCATATTAGCCATGACTCTTATAATGGTGTTTTACCTAATTATGTACGACATCCATGGCCCCAAGGGAGTTTTATCTACGAAATAAACCTCATTACCGAACGGGATTCGAACCCGCAAACCAAGGTGAGACCATGCGACTAAAACCCTATGCTCTAGCCCGCACGGCCACCATGGATGGTTCCCTTGTGTGAATCTTAATCATTATCAAATTTTATGACTAAAAAACTACCAATTTTCCAAAATGTTTGGTTCAAAACCGGCCATATCCACACAATTCGTTTCAAAACCGGCCAACTCCAAAATTAATTAATTAATAACTGTCTACCTAATTACATTATTAATTCCTGCAAATGCTTATCGTTAATTTCTGGCTTAACTGATATCACAAAAAAAATTTCAAGAGAATAATGAGAACGGTTATGAAAATACAGGTTTTTTTAATTTCCTGAAAAAATTTGTTTTTTGGAGGTGGCCGGTTTTGAAAAGAGACGCCACATATATATTATTTTATATTATATACCTTTTTCTTGTGTAATAAGTAATAATAGGCTTTGCCTGTAGAAATAAAAAAAAAAAAAAAGATTGCGGGTTCAAAACCCGGCCGAGTAAGAGCGCTCACAAAATTCCAATCACACACTCGAGCAGATGGACATCATCGTGAAAATAGTCAAAACGTGTTCAAGAAACCTTGAAAAATGAAATTCCGTTTGAAAACTCGATCTCGGATTACATAAAAGGGATATATACATAAGTAGTAATAAATGACTGGATGGTACAATAATTTTATAATTTCCAAGAAAGATTGTCACTAAACACGACACCCTATGAAATGATACTACTAGAGTTTAGAGGGTGAAGATGATTAAGAAGATTAAGAAAGTTTTGAAATGATATCATTTTCCAGAGAGATTTGAGTCTTTCTTTGAGGGGAGGACTCTTTAAGGCAATAAACATAGAAAAAACTCTGTCTCTGGCTGAGAAATGTTTCATTAAGTTCTTCAAGTACTGCCACAATGCCAACCCTTTTTAGCTTTCTGCTCCTTTCAAACATTTCAATTAAACAAAAACTGACAGGACAAGTTGGTTTTTATTCGTTTATTATTTTTTCCCCCGCTTTACGAAGTTTAGGGGAAGTTATCCGCTCGATCAGAAATTCGATGTTGATTTCCGTGTTTCCCGAACCCGAAATTCAAAAATGAAAAAAAAAAATGTTTTCCTGCTTTGTGCGTGTGTTTGAGAAACATGGTAACTCCCAATATCGACACGACATTTTATAGGTGTATCCAGGAGGCCATGAGGATCACACATTTGGATTTTCAACCAAATGAGAACCATAAAAAAGAAAACAATTAAAATGCTTCTTGAAGAATTTATCCACCGGTCAGAACGCGGTCAGGTCATCATCAACCCAAGGAAGAACCCCGCCAGTTAAGAAAAATTGTCATAGAAATATACGCTATGTAGCCCTAAAAAGGAGAGAAGACCTACGGATGGAACATTGAAGGATGATCCCGAGCCTGCGCGATGTCAGGTACTCGTTAAACTCTCCTAGCCTCCTAGCTAACTAAACCTGGGTTGGCAAACTTTATGAATCTCATAGTTGACGTGGGCTCAGAACGGCAAGAGAGCGCTCTGGTGGTAGGCAATGAGACCTTGTAGTTAATGACCGGGCATGTGTCACAAAAAACTAACAAAACTGTCTCATTCCCCCCACAGTGTCAACAAATAAACATTGCGGATACCCCCCCCCCCCCCCCCCCCACCGCCCCTCCCCCCCAGTGTCAACAAGTAAACATTGCGGATACCCCCCCCCCCCCCCCCCCCACAGTGTCAACAAGTAAACGTTGCGGATACCCCCCCCACCGCCCCTCCCCCCCAGTGTCAACAAGTAAACATTGCGGATACTATATCACATTTATCATATTTAAGTCATCCTACCTCAGTGTTATTGTGTCAAGCTTTTGGCTGGTTTAAACTAAAAACATTATTTATATTACACGGATAGAGGTGTAGAAAAAATTCATGTTTTGCTAACTCCTGAGATACAAAAATAAAATGTCGAATATATAATATATCTCGAAACTTGAAAGCACCCCCCCTACATCCACATTTACCAAAGTGACCGGTAGCTCAGCGCGATAACCTACTGAGCTCAAGATCGCGGGTTCAGAACCCAGCCAAGGCCCTTAGAACCTTGAGCACGCCGTCCTTCGGATGGGACGTTAAGCGATGATCCCTAGCCTGTACGATGCCAGGTATTCGTAAAAGACTCCTGGTAAGCAAAATTAAAGACTCCCTCAATAGAGTCGGGACCATGTCCACCAGAGTGACGAAAGAGCGCTTTGTTAGTAGGCGATATGACCTCGTAGTTAAAGCCCATGAGTCACAATAACTCACTCGAAAGAAAACAATTCTTTTACAACTAAATGGAGTAATTTTCTCTTCCCATTAATGGAACCTTCTTAAAATTAAAGAAACTTTGGAAAAAATCTATTTTCATCCGGAACAATTTTATTCGAAAGTTTCCGCAATGAGATAATTCAAATTTTTTCAGTTTATTATAATCAAAATTGCGTTAGAGAGAAGGAGTGGGGGGAGCCCAAGTTTTGCACAAAGTTTTTCTCCTTTCATTTCGCCATTTTGAAAACAAAAATTAACAAAAAAATATTCTGATTCTGCTGACCTTTCCTCTGACGTCACGCTTCAACATGATCATCAATATTCTTGTTAAAGTCCCCCCCCCCCCCCCCCCCCCCCCCCCCAAGGCTTTCATTGTCTGGAAAACAACATCTCCCATATTCATGAAAATCATTGACACTTATTGCAGCTGGTAAAAGCCTGGAACCGGAAAGGAGGAAGTGATTTTCCCGGGCAACACCGAATACTGCAACTAGTTAACTAATGTATCTATAATCGTTAGTATATACAGCATAGGATAATATGAATATATTATATTCATTCAATCAATGTTTATAGGATGGGCGGGAGTCACCCAGTAGTGACACCACACAGACAGCTTTTTATCATTCTCTGGCAAGAGATTTTCCCGGCCCAAATTAAAAATTTTCCGAAATTATACAGAGAGAATTGAGTACAATAGACCTCGGTGCCCATGAATAATGTAAGTGGTACATCATTATGCAGATGGGGTGACTGGTCTCGAGCCCAGGTAACCCAAGGGTCATCACAGACATTCTCAATCCAGTATTCACAGCAATTCCATGTTTTACAAATCCTTAAATACGGAAATGAAGGGATTTCGTGAATGTTCATAAATACAATTGTAAAAAGATGGTTCTCTAAACATCCTGCATTTTTGAAAACTATTTGGGTTTTATAGTTGTCAGGTTGAACAAAGTCAATACAAGCGGGTTTGTAGCTTCCATGTCTGTCTGTCTGTTCCATCATGGCGGGGAAATGGCAGAACTTAGTACAAGAAAAGAATTCGTCGGTGAATCACGGCAATGTACTTAACCAATTAACTTTGCGCTCCTCCTCCAAAACCAGACGACCGTTGGCACTAATATTCAAACAGTTGTCTTACGTAGGGGCTCCTAAATCCTCATACTAAATTTTGTGTCCATAAATTCATTACATCTGCAGATATTGGCGTTTTTGAAGTAAGCCCCCCCTAATTCTCCCCTCCCCTTTGACCGGTTTGGCTGAAAATCAATAGATGTTGTCCTTATGGGGTTTTGGTCACACATATGAAATTCCGTGTCGATGCATTCATTCTATCGGGAGTTATCGTGTTCATAGGAACACACAGACGCACAAACACACAGACACAGATTTCTTTTTTCATATTTGTAACTTAGTGGTCAGAAAACCTGAAATTCCGTTGAAAACTTCGCTTCGAATTTTTGATCAATTACATAACTTCCCCTATACTTCGTATAGCGGGGGACAGTTGCAGCTCTATTGGCCCAACATAATCCTGCTTGATACCTGCTCAGGTTCTCAAGGACTTCCCGCCAAAATAAACATTTCCCAGTTCCCGCCACTCTTTTCACGGGTCTAAAACGTAAACTGATACCTAAAAATGTAAACCTCACCAGCAATGTTCTTCCCCAGCACTCAAAAAAAAACAATAGGTGCCTTAGTGAGGGACGCCTGAATAATTCTCGTACTAAATTTCATGTCGATAATTTCATTACATCAGTAGTTGTTGATGTTTTTGTGAGAAGCCATTAATTTTTGGGCTTTAAGGGGTAGGAAACATGAAATTCTGGTGAACACGCAATATCGCATTTCTGACCAATTACATAACTTGCCCTATACTTAGCATATATTGGCCTGTGGGCGGGTCGCGGTCGCTTAACGCCAGCGTCCTCACCCCCCCCTTTTTGTATGGTTTCTTTCAAGAAAAAAATGTCTACTTTAGCAGGTAGTTTAGCGACAAGCGTTAGCGAAGCCCCATTTAATGAAGCTGAATGCAGAAAGCAGCAGCTCTGTAGAACCTTCTGCAGGGGATAGAACAAAATAGAAAACGTTTCCTCGCAAATAAACCTACCTTTGACAGAAATTATTGTTCAGCTGATTATTACAGATAACTGCATATATTTTGTTGAGCGCAAACTTTTTTGTTATTACACATTTTATGATAAAATATAATCTTCAGACGAAAATTGAGTTTTTCAAAAAATCGTTGCAAGTTTTTACCCAATTTAGAAAAAATGTACATAAGACCTTGTAGGTGTCAAACCGAACATTAGTACTAAGTTTCATAAAAATCCGTTCAGTGGTTCTTGAGTTAGGCGCAGGACAAGGGTTTACACGGAAAGTTGTAAGGCAATTTTGATATTCAACAGCACAACAATTTTTTTTCTCTCAGAAACGATCACAAAGCTTCTTCTATCTTTCGAATATTTTAGGAAGCAACTCAATTATATATATTTCTAATAACACTTGTCTTAAATATAACCTGAGTTCGGGGGCGAGAAGGGTCTTTGAAGAAAGTCTCCTCTAAACCTGAGAACTATGACAGGGGTTGACTCAGGACACTGTCATACGAAGGAACACCTACACAATATGGGCATCGCTAGAAGCTCTCTGTGTAGAAAATGGGACTCCGGTTGATATTCTAAGAAAGTGTAAAACTGTAGATAGCAGGAGGTTTTACTGCTCGGGTCTACCATAACAGAACCGAGACAGGCAATGGAGGGAACCTGCAGCAGTATCCTAGACTTAATTAAAAATATAGGGCTGCTGTAGGGCGAGAGAGAGAGAGAGAGAGAGAGAGAGAGAGAGAGAGAGAGAGAGAGAGAGAGAGAGAGAGAGAGAGAGAGAGAGAGAGAGAGAGTTAGAGAGAGAGTCCGAGACAGAGTGAGAGAGTGTGAGAGAGGGAGAGAGAGAGTGAGAGAGAGAGGGAGTGAGAGAGTGAGAGAGAGAGAGAGAAGTCGTCGGTGAATCACCGGCGATGAACTTCCCCACAACGAACAAATCAATTAACTTTACATTACATTCTTTATATATAAATATATTCATTTTATCGGGAGTTATCGTGTTTACATACACACAGACATTTTTTTTTATATTTTGGATCTGGAGTGACGAAAGAGCGCTCTGGTAGTAGGCGATATGACCTCGTAGTTAAAGCCCGGGCATGAGTCATAACAACTTTTTTTTTTTTATAATTTTTTTTTTTTTATTGTTTAAAGGGATCACCCCTATACAATTGAGTCAGTGACCATTACTTTTACAATATTGATATTAACATTTCCAAAATGGAGTAGGGATGTAGGTATTGAATATCAATATAATATGGAAGTTAAACACATTATTCATTAACAATGAATGATCTTAGTTTCAGAGCGCTGATCATATAATGAAAAATGTTTGAGATATCATTCTTATTATGGGCCAGAAGTAATGTGTGAAAGTTGGATCGGTCTATACTGACACTCTGAGGCAGGAAGTGGCTTCTAATGGGGGAGTAGATCGAACAGGATATTAACAGGGGGATACACTCTTCCAATTCGTTTTTATTGCAGATTGTACAAAGTTCCTGGGGATTAAGTGTGTATACATTATTTTTGTAACTGATTTTTAGATAGTACTTGCCAGATATAGAGTCATAATAACTTACTAACTACACATATAAAATTTCCTGTCACACATTCGTTTCATTGGGAGTCATTGTGTTCACAGACACACATAGAAAGACTTTTTTGGGGATCTGGAGGTCGAAAAACATTAAATTCCGTTGAAAACTCCGCATAGAATTTTTGACCGATTACGTAACTTCCCCTAACATGAAGCTGAGAAAGTAAAAAACTAAAAAAAAATAGTTTTTTCCTTTTTTTCGAATACGTTAAGAAGCATTACTGAACTGTACATATTTCTATCTATGACTCTTCCCTTAAATACGACTTGAGTTCGGATGTCGCGAATATCTTTGAAAGACAATAATGAAATATATAAGAGCGTTTTTTTTTTTTTCAGTGGTGAGATGAGCCTTAATCCCGAATAGGATCCATTGGACGGAGAAATAATCTAGAACTGTTATTTCTTTTAGCGGCAGTCATTAATTATTTCAATCCTCTCATTCATGATGTAGCAGTCTATTCAGAGAAGAAGGAAACATCCACTGACCGATGTTACGACATGAAAGATACCTAAGGAGAGGTTCCCTACTGGAGAGTACAATCCATTACAAAATGAATCTCTCCTGTCAACGAGTCCAAGGCTTATCTTGGAGAGCTCATAAATTGAAAATATTATTAATGAGGAAAATGTTCGTAATTAAACGAGGAGGTTACCCAGCTTTGTCCGGTTGGTTACTTTAAACAGGTTGGTAAAGCTTACAGATTAGCTTACAGAAAAGTGAGATTGTTTCTTCATGTTCTGTACAGTGAGTCTCTTCATGTTCTGTGTAGTGAGTCTCTTCATGTTCCACAGCGTGTCCTTTTTAGATGGCCCGGCTGAACTTCTCTTGAACCGACAACGTTATAAAAAATATAAAAAATACTTATTTAATATTTTTCAGTCTAGTTTAAAATTTCGACCTGTTTTTGAAAAAAATATTATATATCTTAAAGGATTTTTTACGCTGAAATCAATGATGCAACCCGATTTTAAATTGGTTAAAAAATTACAAAGTTATGGTTCAAAATTTAAAAAAAAACACAATACAGTTTGTTAGCTATTTTTAATAATGAAAAAAAATCCCATAACCCTAGAGGTTGGTGAACCTACATTTCATGTTCAAACTGCCTGCCATTTTTGAAGATGCAAAGATTGGCTCTTCTTAACCACTCTTCGCTGGTGCTCAGTGCGATAGACTGAGAAGAGACGGATCGACAAGCATTTTCCACTCTTTGCTACAGTTCTTCAACTGATGTTGTAGGGTTATGATTGGCATAAACGCTGTTTTTCAAATGTCCCCACAAGAAAATGTCTAACGGAGTTAGATCGGGTGACCGAGGAGGCCAACAGATGGGGCCGTGAGGTCCTATCCACCTATCCCGGTAGTGACGATTTAAATAATCTCTCACCTGCTGAGAATTGTGTGCGGGACATCCATCAAGCTGCAGTATCATTCTTTGCCGTTGCAGCAGAGTAACCTCTTCTAGTAAAGTTGGTAATTCCTCTCTCAAGAAATTTAGAAACTGAGCTCCATTTAAGTTATTTCGGTAGAAATAAGGACCAATTAATTTATTTCCGAGAAGTCCACACCAAACGTTGACGCTGTGAACCACCTGGTGACGACAAGAATACGATATTCTGGGATTTTCCTGTGCCCACGTTCGAAAATTCCAACGATTCAGTACACCATTTGTGATGAACTTTGATTCATCCGTCCATACGATGTATGGGAGAATGCTTTCTTGAGCTTCCCAAATCGTCATTTGTGCAAGGAACATTAGACGCCTGTCATAATCAGTGTCCCGAAGCCCCTGGACAAGAGGAGAGTTTCTGTGTTCAGCTCCCCTCCTCCTCCCCTAATCTCCCCCTCCCTTTTGGCAGATCTGACTGAAAATCAATAGGTGTCGTCCTTACGGGATTATGGATATACATATAAAAAAAGAGGGCACCGGTAGCTCAGTGGTATGCGTGCTTGCCTTCTGAGCTAAAGATCGTGGGTTCGAAACCCGACCGAGACTCTAAGTTTATTTTACCTCCCAGATAAAATAAACTAAGAGCCTCGGTCGGGTTTCGAACCCACGATCTTTAGCTCAGAAGGCAAGCACGCATCTGGGAGGTAAAATATTTTATCTGGGAGGTAAAATAAACTTAAGCACGCCGTCCTTCGGATGGGACGTTAAGCGATGGTCCCGAGCCTGTGCGATATCAGGTACTCGTTAAAGACCCCTGCCCTAGGTGAATAAAAATTTAGAGTCGGCAAAATAAAGGACTCCCACAGTAGAGTCGGGCTCATGTCCACCAGAGTGACAAAAGAGCGCTCTAGTAGGCGATATGACCTTTTAGTTAAAGCCCGGGCATGAGTCATAATAACTAATGACACATATAAAATTTCCGGTCACACATTCGTTTAATTAGGAGTCATTTTGTTCACAGACACACATAGAAAGACTTTTTTTCATTTTTCAGAAGATAGGAAAACATCCCAAGGAAGTCTAAAGAACGAAATCCGCAATTTCGGTTAACCGGCGTTACCTCGATCCCTCCAACCCCGGTTAAGTGGGAGTCTGCTCTAATACGCACCAACAGACACTGAAGCGTTACAATTTTTTTTTTGTTTCTTGAGAAAAAGGTGCTCATGCGGATGAGATGCCACCGAGAACATTCCCGCACTCTAATCACTTAGTCACTGCTCATCATCCAGAAAGCTCTTAGCTGGGACATCTCGTAAATATATATTTGAGAATCCATTTGTTTTTCTCCGACCCTCCAGAGAAAGGTTCTACATAAAATGTTTCAGTTCTCTCCTGAGAGAGGGATAACTTCCTGGCCCTCCATCTATTTTACTGAGATACTGTTTCCAACAGTGACGGTTATGTAAACATTGGAAATCGAATCGAATATTATTTCCAAATATGTATTTTATGCCCATCCGGAGTTTTACGAGCCTTTTGTCTGCCATTCCTTCTGTATTACATATATTTACAGCTTCCTGTTCACAATAGAAATAACTCATCGGCGAATCTCCAGCGATGTACTACCCCTTGTGTTGGGTGGGATGTTCCACTGTTGGTTGTTTCCGGCATTTCTTCCAGAGGTGTCTTCTTATTTTTTGGACAATATTTCGGGACACTTACATGTCCCTTCTTCTGGTCACTATGAAACGTTCATAGGGGGACATGTAAGTGTCCCGAAATATTGTCCAAAAAATAAGAAGACACCTCTGGAAGAAATGCCGGAAACAACCAACAGTACTACCCTTGTCAAAATACTCTTATAATTAACTAGCAGTAATACCCGGCGTTGCCCGGGGAACTTTGACTTTTCTCCCAATATCTCCTATAAGGCTATTCAGTTCCTCGACAGTACATTCATGATGTTATAATTTTCTATTATTCATACGGAATAAGGCTTATAGTCCTTCAACTGTAGTAACGCTAGCTTTGGAGCTAAAACTAATTTATTCAAAAATATTTCTCATTAATCGTTGCAATGGTTTTCGAGTTACAAAGATTGCGTGAGTGGATGCTGGGATGGACTAGGGGTTGATTAAAAAATATACCTTAACCTTCCGGTAGATAAAACTTATCTATTCAAAAAGATTCCTCATTAATCATTGCAGTGGTTTTTGAGTTACAAAGACTGCGTGGGTGGATGCTGGGATGGACCAGATATTGAAGTACTAATACGCCTATAACCTTCCACAGACGATGACGAACAAATTTAAAAAAAAATTAATCAAATCCATCAAGCCGTTCGTGAGTTATAGCGGTACAACGCACAGACATTTTCAGCTTTATATATATGATGATGATTACATTTCCTCACTCTCTCTCTCTCTCTCTATCTCTTCCCGTTTGGTCGATTTGACTGAAAACCATCAACGGGGGATCTTACTCAGGGACTTCTCATTCCGCATATAAAATTACGTGCGGACATTTTATGAGAGATTCGACCATTCGACGGAAATTATATGGTCGGTCAGAACTACGATGTACAGAAATAAAAAAATAAAAATGTCTGCTTATGTAGCTGTGAACACAACTCATGATAGAGTGAATGTATCGATATGAAATTTTATATAAGTATCAACAACCCAATAAGGACGACATCTAATAATTTTCAGCCAAATAAGCCAAATGAAAGAGGAGGATTGGGGGAGGGGGCTTAACTCAAAAACTCTAATAACTGCCGTTGTAATTTTACGATTTATGAGGATTCAGAACCTCCATATGTACGACAACTATAGATTATTAACCAAAACGGTCGATTGGTTTTGAAGGGAGAGCGAAACCTTAATTGATTAATAATTAATCAAGATTTATTCGCACTGGGCAAGTACATTGCTAGTGAATGGCTTTATAAATTGCCAATTTCATTGGAATCTTTGGAAAGAAAATCGAACCAAAAAAAAAAAATTGATTAATAGAGTCAACAGTATTTTTCAATGTTGATGGAAATCGAGGTTCTGTCGTGTAAAAGAAAATGCAAAATTTGGCCAACGTTTCGAAAACTATTTATTTTCTTCTTCAGGGCCTACAGATAAATATAAACAAACAAATTAGACATTATGGACAATGATATAAACAGAGACTTTATAATAATTTAAAAAAGAGAGGGAATCAATTTTTGAATATATGAAAGAGAGAAACATAATAATAATAAATAAATAACAAAAAATAAATACAACTTTTGAAATTAGTATATTGTTTTATAGAGTTTAATACTACCTTCAAAAGTTGTATTTATTTTTTGTTATTTATTTATTATTATTATTTTTCTCTCTTTCATATATGTAAAATTGTTTCCATCTCTTTTTCAAATTATTATCAAGTCTCTGTTTATATCATTGTCCATAATGTCTAATTTGTTTGTTTATATTCTGTAGGCCCTGAAGAAGAAAATAAATAGTTTTCGAAACGTTGGCCAAATTTTGCATTTTCTTTTACACGACAGAACCTCGATTTTCATCAACACTAAAATAAATTCAAATATACCTAATCTATTTTTTTTTTTTTTTTTTTTTTTTTATTATGCCGTAAGACTAATTGTAGTCCTATAAAGCCGGAGCGAGTATGTAGTAGTCTATTGATCCTGTAATTCTATTTTTGATTTGGTAATAAATTTAATGAGTCTGTTAATGTTTTCTATGGTATTAATGTTAGCTATTGTTTGAAGAAATGTGTTTTCGTTGGATAGTAGTGTCTCATGTTGTCTCTGGTTGTCGTATTTTTTGCAGTTAGTGAAAATGTGGATTACGTCCTCAGTCTCATTGCAGTGTTCACAGTTGGGGGATGGTTTTATTTTGATTAGATGTAAGTATTTGTTTGTTCTGGCATGTCCGGTCCTCAGTCGTGTCAAGTATATGATTTGTTTAGTCGTCAGTGTCTTACTGTGTGGGTGGAACCATGGCTTTGTCGTTATTGTCTTCTGTACTCTGTAGTGGTATTGTCCTTTGGTTTGGGATATGTCAGTATAGTTGGTTTGCCATTCCGTGAGTGTCTGGTGTTGTAGGATGGAAAGGGTGTCTTCTAAGGTCAAGTCGATTCTGAGTGTCACTGTGTCCTTTGCCGTTCCTCGCTTGGCTAGGTGGTCAGCTCTGTCGTTGTCAGTCAAATTGATGTGTCCAGGAATCCATTGAATGTAATAGTTCTTATCTGACTGGTAAATGGATGTAGCTATTGTGGAGAGTATGTAGTTGCTGCGAGTTTTGAGGTGAAAGTTGCGTAGTAGTTGGCAGGCGGATTTAGAGTCGGTCAATATAACTATCTCTTCTGAAAATGTAATACTTTTAGAGTAGTCTATGGCCTTTTGGATAGCAATCAGTTCAGAGGTACGTTATGATGTGGTGAGATTTTTTCTGTTAGGTTAGTGTCTGTTTGGGGATCGAAGATACCTATCCCCGTCCTCTCTGGTGTTTTTGAAGCATCTGTGAAGAGTTTGTGACATTTATCGTAAAGAGTGTTAATCATTTCTATTGTGTTGGCTTTTAGGATTGTGGGGTCTAAGTTGTTTTTGGATGTTTTGATTGTCCTAATGTCTGGATTGGATTTTATGATAAGGTTTGATAGTGGGATGGGCGCAATAAATGAGAACGGTTTGTCGGTCCGATGTAGTGTCTGTAATGTTGCCCTGAGTTCTGCTAGTGTATTTTGAATGTACTTGTTCAAGTGGATTTTTTGTCTATTTATTAAATCGTTGAAAGGGTGTGTTTGTCGGCGTGTATTTTTGTAAGTTTTCTTTTTAACTGTTGAGAATTGAAAATGTATGAATGTTCCACTTGAGAAACTACTGTAAGCAGTTAAGAAGCTGAGAGGTGAGAATATAGCGAGTTGATGGAGGCATGTCAGTTAGTTGGACAGAGAGACTCCCGGGACCTGACCTCTGCAGTTCCAACCTGGCTCAGACAGCAGCTATATACCACAATAACTGTATCCATGTAAATCATTTATTGATATTGATTGTTTTAAAGGAAGTAAATAAATAATTTCAATAAACTATTATTGTTTTTATTTTTATGTTATTATTTTTATGCAGGTTTAGTAACCCCTTATAAATACGTTCGGCCATATTTCACTTACAAACAGAAAGACAGACTAAAATGAATTAGCCATTCGGGATATTGGGAAAGTAAATAAATAATTTAAATAAACAATTCTTATTAATTCCTCAGCTATACGAAGTATAGGGGAAGTTATGTAATCGGTCAAAAATTGTGGAGTTCTCAACAAAATTTCATGTTCTCCGACTTCTAGATTACAAATATGAAAAAAAAAAAAAAGTTCGTCAGTGTGTATATGTAACCGAAACGTCATAACACCTATCGATTTTCAGCCAAATCGGAGAAAGGGAGGGGCTCACAAACTCTAATAACTATCGATGTAATGAATGTATCGACACAAAACTTAGTGTGAGGATTTAGGAGCCTCCCATGTAAGTCAACTGTTGGAGATTAGCTCAAACGGTTTTGGAGGGGGAGCGAAAAGTTAATTGATTAATTCGTTGTGGGGAAGTACATTGTCGGTGATTCACCTGCGATTTTTATTATTTTCATCAAAAGAAGGGATGTGAGGGGAGAGAGAGAAGAGGTTGCTGAAATTAAATCAAAGAAGGCAGCCTTTCTTTCTTCAATTGGAATAGACCATTTTATTCATTTTATTTGTAGGTAACTAACAGGTTACCCGGCGTTGTCTGATAATTGTGGCTCATTAGGAGTGCGTCCTCTCATAAGGTAGTGTCTGTAAGATAGGAAGGAAGCAGAAATCAATAATACCCCCCAGCCAATCTCTGACCCCCCACCCCCCCAATTAAACATTTCTGACCTAATCCCTGATTGTACCCACACTAATGCTAACTTAATTGTAATAATTTGCTAATTACTAAGTCCACTTGTGACGTTAGAAATAATTAAAACTGCTACGTACCAGTAAGTTATTATTCATTCCGATGGATACAAAACTTCTAACTTATACGGTTCACAATACACAAACATGTCTTAGTATATATGCTACGGGTAAAGTTAGATTAACGGTTAAACCTAGGATTACCCGGGTAAACCTAGTAGTACCCGCTGCCACTTGGTTAAAGTCCGAAATATAATTGAAATAGTTCACGTTTCGGGCTTTACCCGGGTAAAGTATATGTTAAAGCTAGAACCTGTACTACTTCAAATATAGGAACGACGGGAGGGGCAGATATATCGTCCCGCCGGCGGAACGCCGGCAAATACGCCCCCAAATTTTGTAATATTTCGATTTATGTTTGTTCTAGGAATTTATGTATCCAGATGAATGATTATCGCTGTTAGACAGCTTACAACAATGGAAATTGAGGTGTGGTCGAGCTAATTAATAAGTACCTAATCTTTATAGTGAAACGTACGTCCACTAATGGCCTTGTCATTATTAGTATACCCAACTTTAACCAAGCGGCAGCGGGTACTACGCAGTTTACCCGGGTAATCCTAGGTTTAACCGTTAATCTAACTTTACCCGTAACATATATACAATTATACATGACGATGGTGTAATCCCGAAACCGGTAGTTGTATAACAATTTTTGTGTAATAGACAATATATATATATGCGTGCTTGCCTTCTGAGCTCAAGATCGTGGGTTCGAAACCCGACCGAGGCCCTTAGTTTATTTTATCTGGGAGGTAAAATAAACTTAAGCATGCCTTTCTTCGGATGGGACGTTAAGCGATAGTCCCGAGCAGGTATTCGTTAAAGACCCCTCCCTTGGTGAATAAAAATGTAGGGTAGGCAAAATTTAGGACTGCCACAGTAGAGACGGCTCATGTCCACCAGAATGACGAAAGAGCGCTCTGATAGTAGGCGATATGACCTCGTAGTTTAAAGCCCTGGCATGAGTCATAATAACTAACTAATGTGTTATTGTACCTTGACCATATGAGGTATATCTCCTGAGGAAGGCCTGATATGAGAAGAAGTAGGTCGGAGACGGCCAGACTGAAGAGGTAATAGTTAGTGGCGGTATGCATGTGTCGGTTGCGACCGATCACAACGCAAGTGGACACGTTGCCGATGAGGCCGCTGATAAAGATGAGACAGTAGACGACAGTGACGGGGACAACGATGTAGAGAGGATCTCGGTTAGACTCTCCCAGCCAGTCCTCCTCGAAGGTGTCGTTCGACGGCAAGATGGACTCCTCCATCGTGGCAGGATCCTGTGGACAGACAGAGAGCAAGCATTCAGTTGGGTGGTAAACATGCCAAGGTCAAGAAAGGAGAAGGAACAAGGGGGCGAGTTATGGAAGATGGGGAAGGAAGGGCTTTGTGAAGGGAGTGTAGGGCCGTGTAGGGTCGCTACATAAAGAGCTTCATCATATTTTGAACGTCCTGTTCGCAAACCTTTATATACGTCCTGCTCAAGAACGTTTTGTTCGCTGCGCCAGCATTCAATAGAATGGCAACAGTAGTTGTCGTTATGGCAGATTACAAGACATCAACTTAAAAATATTACCCTGACACAATAAAACTAGGTGAAAAGGGAATACAATTACTCTTCATCTTCTTGTCTCGTATTGATTTTTATTATTCTATGATAAAATAAAAAAATGCACAAAATTATATTAATATTAATTAGATAACATGGGCTTAACTCTAAAACGCTAAGAACTGCCGATGTAATGACTATATGACGTTTTATATGGAAAACCAAAACCAACATGACACTCCTACCAATTATGAGCCAAAATAAAGGGGAGGGGGAGTTCACCAAAAACTGTTATAACGGATGTATCGACATTAAATTTTATACGGAAAGCCAAAAGCTACATAACGACGACTTATACCAATTATCAGCCAAAATAAAGGGGAGGGGGGAAGGAACTCTAGTGGAGGGGGATCAAGTCAAATCCGGAGTATATAACTCTCAGTATATCGAAAGGAAATGGGGGGAGGGGGGGGGGGGGGGGCAGAGGGGCTCAACACAAAAAAATCTAACTAATAACCAATTTATTTTTTATAAGGACGAGAAATGTTGTATTTGGAATCATAAATCCTTGAGTAAGATATCGATTGATTTTCCACGAAAACGTTGCTTTGGGCTTAGAGGGAGAGCGAAAACATATTGATTAATACGTTAGTGTGATCCAGATAGGGAGGCTCTTTATATATCTGACGTCTGGAGAGAATGAGACATTCACAACGCTAAAGATCAAAGATACTAATTAGCTAAACGTTACATAGAGGGGGTACATAAGACCGATTCAACTCTGGGAGTCCGAAATTTTGCCTATCCAGGTTTATTCACCTAGGATAGGGGTCTTTAACGTGTACCTGACATCGTACAGGCTCGGTACTATCGCTTAGAGTTCTATACAAAGGACGGCGTGCTCATGAGGTTTTTTCACATCCCCAAGAAAAAAAAACTAAGGGCCCTTACCTGCAATGGACTTACCCAGAAACTATTGAAATACTTTTCGCTCTTCCTCCAAAACCAGTCGACCGTTTGCGCTAATATTCAACAGTTGACTCATAGCGGCTCCTAAATCCTCACACTAAATTGTGTGTCGATAAGTTCTTTGGGATTTTTGAATTGAGGCCCCTTCTGTTGATTCAGATGAAAATGAAAAAGACTCGTCCTTATAAGGTTTTGAAATCACATGAAATTCTGTGTCGATATAATCAATCATTACTGCGGTGGTTATTAGAGTTTTTGAGTTAAACCTCTCCCATAATCTCCCCCACCATTTGGCCGATTTGGCTAAAAATCGATATAGGTGTAGTCCTTACGGGGATCTGATCAGACATATAAATATTCATATCGATACATCGACATTTAGTAGAGTTTTTATATTAAGCCCCCCCCCCCCTCATGTCTTCGGTCGATTTGACTGAAAAATAATAATTGTCGTCGTTAGAGAGAAACAGCATTTTTTTTTCATTTTTGTGTTCATCGGGTCGGAAAACATGAAATTCTGGTGATAACTCAACGTAAAATGTGGACTTAAGTTTTGTAAAGACTTGTGGGCCCCCTCAAGTGGACCTCGACTCCAGAAAATGTAATATCACGGACTTCGTCCTTCTCCTCAATCTAACCTACGTCCGGGATCTCTTCTTATCCAGTTATTACTTACAAAGAAACCAACTGGAATGTAACATATGAAATGTATATGTAAGTTATATGATTTTTTTATTACTTAGCCCTACAAGAAAACCAAATGTTCTGATCCTGACCGCTCCAGCAATACCGAGTGTAAATTATGTAATTGAAGGTTTTAAGTTGTCTCAAGAGTAAAGGAGACAGCTATAATGAGCATTCCACGATGGTACACTACACACTGTACACTTCCAAATTAAACAAAGTGTAAGTCACAGGGGGCCTCATTAGAGGCGTCCCTTTCCAATTTTAAACAAATTTTAATAATTCTATTTATTTATTTTTTCTGTTTATTAGAAAAATATATTAAATGAACAGACGCCACAAACTTATTAATAGGACTACTAGAAAAATATATTAAATGAACAGACGCCACAAACTTATTAATAGGACTACTAGAAAAATATATTAAATGAACAGACGCCACAAACTTATTAATAGGACTACTAGAAAAATATATTAAATGAACAGACGCCACAAACTTATTAATAGGACTACTAGAAAAATATATTAAATGAACAGACGCCACAAACTTATTAATAGGACTACTAGAAAAATATATTAAATGAACAGACGCCACAAACTTATTAATAGGACTACTAGAAAAATATATTAAATGAACAGACGCCACAAACTTATTAATAGGACTACTAGAAAAATATATTAAATGAACAGACGCCACAAACTTATTAATAGGACTACTAGAAAAATATATTAAATGAACAGACGCCACAAACTTATTAATAGGACTACTAGAAAAATATATTAAATGAACAGACGCCACAAACTTATTAATAGGACTACTAGAAAAATATATTAAATGAACAGACGCCACAAACTTATTAATAGGACTACTAGAAAAATATATTAAATGAACAGACGCCACAAACTTATTAATAGGACTACTAGAAAAATATATTAAATGAACAGACGCCACAAACTTATTAATAGGACTACTAGAAAACAATATCTAAATTAACTTTGAAAATGAAACAACTTAAATACAAGGCAGTCTTCAGCGCATACAATCCCTTCAATCTAAACTCCTTCATACAATAGCCAATGCTCCTCATTATGTTTCCAACAAGACCCTTCATACTGACCTCAGCATTTCCTACGTCACCGTAGTAGCTAAATCCATAAACAAAAATCTATTTTCCTCTCTTCCATTCCCTCAACGACGCCTTAAACGCCAATGGCCTAGAGATCTTCTTAGTAGCATCAGTGGCAGTATCTGTTAATTAAATGAGTGTCACCACTCGGTTTCTTCCCTCTTGATATTTTGACAATATATATATTTCTCTTTTCGGAAATTTGCTTGTTGTAAAATTTAAAAAAAATATATATTAGCAATATGCTCACTATAGTAGATACAATTATTGTACCTACTACAATATAAAATAAAAGGCTTTAATGTTAATCTTAAATAAATGATAAATAAATAAAAATATTATATAGTTAATAATAATGAAATAATAATAATAATTAAATAAACAATAAGAATGACCACATTTCCTGTAGAAATTTTATCTCTTTTCTTTAATAAATGTTTATTTCTACAGTAGTTTTTCGAAAAGGGCCCTAAAAAGTATCAAAAATTTAAGACGTGCAATTTTAAAGAAAGTACACGTATTAAAAAAAATTCAATTTACAAACTTTTCATTTGGATTTCTAAAGAGATGCCATTTTTAATAATTTTAAATCTAATCCAAAGGTTTTCAAATAATTTTACTGGGCCAACAGAAAAAATGAATAGAATAGAATTTTCTCGAGGCCTCGACCTCTTCACTATACACACTAATTAAAACAGCTGATGGCCGTGTTTTGTTTTCTACATGCATTTGTTTTAAAAGAAATGTTTTTTATATAAAAATAAATATAATTAATTTTTTAATGTTTAAAATTTAATCATTTCATGTGTGTATTATTTTTATACATCACAGTACACGTATTGTAAATAAATAAATATTTTTAAAAAAACATTGACAAAAGTTGTGGTTAAATGAAGATACAAAAGACAAAGATATGGCTTGGTGGGGGAAGTGCGCCAGAGCTGACACTCCCTGATTAGTTTGTCGGTTGCCTGTTTCAAGGCAATGCAATTCTCCGGCTCGAATTATTAGCAGCCTATAAAGTTTTCACTCTCCCGCACATTTCCTACTTATTCCTCTTCGATCAATTTGGCTGAAAACCAAAAGACTTATTACTCAGGTATTTTCCAATGCACATATTCAATTTCTTGTGTGTTCAATATGGCAGGTGAACCCTAATTTTTGACAAAAAAAAAGAAGGGGCATAACAACCATTTAGTTTAAACTTGAAAATCAAAAGCACAATGACATGCGCAGTGCAAACAGGTTGGAGATCCCTGCACTACTGTTGATTCCATGGTAGAAGTCTTGCATAACATCATCTTTTACTTAACCTCGACCTGAAATAACGGATAATTTTCGTAGGACTTCTGTTTCTTTTAAACAGGAAGTTTATTTCGATTTGGATGGCCTTGTGAAAGGATCAAGAACCGTGAAGGATGGGACTAAGTAGGATAATATCAGTCTTAAATTCCATTAGCAGACTTAAAGAACTTAGATCCGTCTTTTTAGCACTAGACTTTGTTTGGAATCCCGTCAAGGATTTAATGATTAACTTGGACAGAAAACAGATTTGAAATGAGGAGAGGGGGCTTTTACCAAATGAAACTTGTAGTTCAAGAACTTGGTATGAATCGGGGCGTCTGGAGCAATGGGTGCAATTGGTATGAATCGGGGCGCCTGGAGCAATGGGTGCAATTGGTATGAATCGGGGCGCCTGGAGCAATGGGTGCAATTGGTATAAATCGGGGCGCCTGGAGCAATGGGTGCGCCCTCTACTGTAGGTACAACACCCTGGAAACACATAATCTTTACCCTGGACTGCCTCTTGGCCACTCTGCATCCTCTTTTTTCCCCTCAGGACGAAGAGGGAAGCGTTTGACGCCTCTTACACGATCTATGCCAGGAATACATCTGGAAGCTGATAACTGGCCTAGATTTTTTTAAAAATTAAAAGTAAGATTTGCTAACGAATGTGCTTTTGGATAAGGTTAGGTTTTATGAATCATGCCCGGGCTTTAATTACGAGGTCACATCGCCTACTACCAGAGCGCTCTGTTGTCACTCTGGTGGACATGAGCCCGACTCTACTGTGGGAGTCCTAAATTTTGTCTACCCTAAATTTTCATTCACCTAGGGCAGGGGTCTTTAACAAGTACCTGATATCGTACAGGTTCGGGACCATCGCTTAACGTCCCATCCGAAGGACGGCGTGCTTAAGTTTATTTTATCTTCCAGATAAATTAAACCCACGTTCTTGAGCTCAGAAGACAAGCATGCATACCACTGAGCTACCGGCGCCCTCGCTTTTGGATAATCTAATGATGTAAGAAAAATACTTGGCGCAACAAAGAGTGTGCGCAAACTAAAAGACAGGTCATTTAGCGAAAAAGCTAAAAATGAAGATCAGGCCCTAAACTTATAGAAACTCGGAGAATATAATGTCGAAGTTTCTCACTATCAAAAGATATCACTATCATAAGGCATCATCACTTGCAGAGACGTTCTGAATAGCCGAATGGAAGATATGCCTACTAGATTAACTGAAACAAGATGGTGTCATTCATGTCAGAAGTAGCAGGAAGGAAGAAGGTAGGTGCTGACCAAGTCGACCCTTCTCTCTCTAGTTCAACAAACCAAAACCACCCTCGTCAACGCTGCGTCTCACAGACTCAAGGTTTGCCTTTGCCGATCCGATGTTTCAAATCCCACAAATTTGGACATACCTGTCTCAGATGCAGTGGAAAGGGACAAGAGTGCAAGGTTTCCCAGGAGGGAGACTGCACGCCACAGATCAAGCACATGAAGGAGAGCGTAGTGCTCGTTCCTCGTCATGTCCTGTGTTCCTTGAACAATTGCCGGTGGATCACCGGCAATGTACTTCCTCAGAACGAATTAATTAACTAAATTTTGTGTCGATAAGTTCATTAAATCGGCAGTTATGAGGGTTTTCGAGTTGAGGCCCCTCCCCTTAGACCGATTTTGCTGAAAATTATCAGATCTTGTCCTTGTGAGTAGGGTTCAATCGATACCACAAAGTATCGATACGTTTGCTCATGAGTAGTAGGTATCGAATACAATTTTCGATACTACCCAAGTATCGAAAAAAAGTATCGAAACCTTCTCGTATCGATTGAATCGAGTAGTTCGTTATAATTAATTTTTATAAATCTATATAAATTTAAATAAAAATACTATTGCATCGAGGACTTCGTTATAATTAGTTTTAAACCATGTATAATATATATACCTATATAATAATAATAAAAAACACAATATAATTTGAAAGATATAGGTAAATGAGATATTGTAGTGGGCATAAGAAACAAATAAATCGAATCGAATAAGATAAAATTATATTATTAAAAACATACTGAAAATAATAAAAAGTCTTATAAAATAAACATACAATTTATTTTTACTAAGGATATAAAACTACTGGAGACTATTGTTTTCCCATAATATTTCACTTTTTTAAAACACTTTTTGCAAGTAGCTGAGATTGAAACGTTCTTAGTGTAATAAATCCACACTTTCGCCGTAGGACAAGGCATTATAATTTGTAATTGACAAAATGGAATGTAAAAATAAAATAAAATTATGAAATCGTAATCATGTTCTCATCAAAATTAAACAAACATATAGGTGGACTTGAAAAATAAAATAAAACTTGTTTATTTAATATATTGTCTAATTTCACTAACTATATATACTTAGCCTCTCGAGAGGCTGACATTCTGAAAATTAACTTAGTCTTATCTCTTATGCTTTTGGCTGAGGATGGTAGAAATACCGAAAGTACTCCCATGTATATATAGTTAGTGAAATTAGACAATATATTAAATAAACAAGTTTTATTTTATTTTTCAAGTCCATTTGAATTATTTCACAATATCTCTGCAATAATGTCAGTTTTCATTTCATAAACATATAGGTACCTTCATAAACGATAAACCATTTAATGTAAATAAGGACGCTTCGTGCAGACTGCGTGATGACATCAGAAATGAGTTTATCACCATCGATATATACGAGTATCATTTGTCCGTGGACCGTAATTTGAGTTCAGTATTTTACTGCAACAACAAATAAAAGAAAATTGTAAGAAATTAAACGGTGAACAATTTTGACGAATTGAAAAATTTATATAATTTTTTTTAATTGTTGGAATTTGAAACGAGTACTTTGAATCGATACAAGTAATAACTATTCGATTCCTACTTGGTATAGAAGGAAAAGTATCGATACTTTACTTGTATCGATAGATCCCTACTTGTAGGTTTTAACTTTAAATATGAAATGTCATGTTGATACTTTCTTTACATCGGCAGTTTCGGGGTTTCATGTCGTCCTAATGGGGTTCTACCTCGGGCGGCTCAGCCCACCACTTCATGGTCAACACTATGTACTGTAGTTATGACAGAACAATTGATACCAACCTCGTTAATGCCTACTAATTCATTTCCGGATTTATTAATTCACATTTCTGCATAATTCATTGAATGTTCGAGGAAAACGATACAAAAAAAAAACCATGTATATTTTTCAGATATGGGAATACAATGGACTGTGTTAGCTTCTCTTTCAGATATCAAGACGGAAGTTAGCCGTTCGACCGCAACTAACTGCACATCTGCTCATATCTATTTCATGAAAACAATGCCGCCAACAAAAAAAAAAATTATAACTTTAACATAACATTACACCAATACTTTTTTTTTTTTTTTGCTCCTCATTATAACTAAGTCCGAACATGAAATTGGAGCGAAGTTTAGTGTAAAATGTAATTATATATTTAATACGCGTGGTAAAGATACCGTTATATAAACATACGCAACAATGGTCAAAAGTTTAAAGAAAAAATGAAATGAAAAGAAATGTTATTATTATGGGAACCGAGGTCCCCTGAGAATAAATACATACAGAGTATAGAAAAGGAAAAATGAAATATAGTATCAGTATGTCGTGAAAATAAATAAAATAAATAGTGCTACATTAGAGAAAACTAGAAATTAATAATATATAGATATACAGAAGAATAACATGAAAAAACATAAATTGACAGCTTAATTATGAATAAAAATAAAAATAAAAGTATCTATTATATAAATAAAAAAGAATATGTGAAAAAAAAATTTATATAAATAAGAAAAAAAATACATAGATTAATAAAATCGACAGAGCATAATACTGTGATGGTTGTATAAAAGAGAGGGGAGGATGCCCAGACAATGTTTGAAATAAAATGAATTTTAGAGAGTAGGGGCTAGATAGAGAAGTGTGAGGAGAGAGAAGAAGAATAAAAATAGATAATAAAATAAGATAAAATTAAAAATAAAGAAATGCTTCATGAAAAAAGTTGGTCCATTCATTTGCTATAATTTTGGTTTTATACATCGATACCTCGAAAAGTCTACTGTTAAAGAGCTACTTTGTGACACAACTACAGCTTTGTATAGCGGTAAAAACTCTTATTGAAGGCTCTCTGTTATAGAGAGGTATATGCTGTGGACGTTTTTGTAAAACTTTTTATTGCCAACCCATACATCATTTTGGTATATCTTGAGACGGTTCAGGCAGCGTCTGCAATAAATGGCGCCCGGAACATTCGCTTCACTTTAACCTTTATTATTGTTCTTTATTTTTCGGGTGCTCCTTGCGTTTGTGCAACATCACCCGTCTATGTTTGTAGAGGGAGCTCGGGATCTGGTTAGCTCAAGTGAGGCTATGGCGGGCCGGGGGCGATCAGTGGTCGCCCCAGCCCGTCACATCGGCTTTTTTCTCCTCCCGCCAAGAGCCGACAAACGGGATAGCCGGTCTCCGTCACCAGCTGCTGCAGATCCAGTCCCAGGTATGATCCGGTCCCTCGTACCACTGGTCATACAGTGGGCAGTCGAGGGGACTACATGTTCTGCAGTCTCGATGCCCCCACATGAACAGTTTGGATGGTTCTTCCTACTAAAATCCTTTACTTTTACCATCATTGCTCTAATGTACAGCCTATGTCCGCAGGAAAGAAATAACCTTCCCAATGTTGAAAAAACTATCCACATCTGTTCATAAACATATAACATATGTACATGAAACGGCGTAGATATTATACTTCTCTGGAGGGAGGGGGGCAGTAAAATCAATGTTTTCAATTTTGTCTGATAAAGACACTCGTGACATTTTTTAAATTAATAATACAGGTAGAAATTCAAAATAAAGCTCCATTTAATTTTCCTACATAAAATATTGTTTGATATATTGTAAAATTGTACAAAGAATATATGAAAAAAAAAAAAATGTTCATATATTAAAAGAGATTTCCTTTAAACGTTCAATGAAATATAAAAAATGCCAACCATGATAGAAATAGCAGGGACATAGTTTTCAATAAAAGTTCCCTGTATTTTTCCCTTTTATGTATTTTTACTGAATCAATATTTAAATACTCCGTGGTATGCGTGCTTGCTTATTGAGTTCAAGATCGCGGGTTCGAAACCCGGCCGAGATCCTTAGGTTTTTTATCTCGGGGGTGAAAAAAACCTTGGTCGTTAAGCAACGGCCCCGAGCCTGTGCATTGTCGCATGCTCGTTAATGAGTCACACCCAAGATGAATCATAATTTAGGGTAGGCAAAATTTAGAACTCCCGGCGAAACAGCTTTCTAGTAGTTAAAGACCGGGCATGAGTCATAATAACTAAGTATTTTCATAAGTACAGTAAATGACCTAGGTTATCAGTTTTGGTTAGCTAACGGTTTGTTAACCAAAATTATCGATTAAAAAAACATTGATCATTATTAAATAATTTATTTAATTTAATTTTTTAATAAATTTTATTGTTTCACTTTGATCAGTTCTCCTTTTTGATTCTAACTTCTGGGTGGGGGAGGGGGGAGTGTAATTATTGAGGTTACTTGCACACTTACATATAACTAGGTTACTGAGTAGACAACTGCATTGCTAATCATTACCTTAAATTTCCAAGTTGAGAAACAAGGACATATTGTTTAAATTTATACTTAGTTAATTATTATCACTCATGCCCGGGCATTACCATGATGTCATATTGTCTACTACCAGAACGCTCTTTCGTCACTCTGGTGGACAAGAGCCCAACTCTACTCTGGGAGTCCTAAATTATGCCTACCCTAAATTTTCATTCGGTTAGGAGTCTTTACGAGCACTTGACATCGTACCGACTCGGTACCATCGCTTAACGTCCCATGCAAAGGACGGCGTGCTCAAGTTTTTTCCTAAGTTTGCTGAGTGTGAATCATTTATATAGGTACATCAGGTAGGTAAAGGAGGAGTTGGACTTTCAACAGGAAATCCCTCTGCCTTTACAGGTAGGAATGTGTTAAACCTGGCTACTGTGTAATGCCGAAACCGGTAATAAACAATATTTCACTAAGTTAGTTTTATTTATTTACGAGCTTAAATGTTTTTCTCCTATAAAATAAGTATGAATTAATATAATAATAAATAATTAATTTTACTAATTAGTATTTATAGAATATTCTTAGGTATAATTACTAAATGGCGTGCCTTACCATTAACGGAGGCTTCTTGAATATTAAGAAACAATTTACATACACTCTATCAAAAAATTCTGTGAACACTCACCTGGGTTTCCTTCAATTTGTTATTGTGGGCATAGGAAAAAAATGTTCACAAGGAAATTACACTTGTTTAACACAATTATCAATAAACACTTTATTTCCCAAAAAATAACACAAAATATTATTCAACAATATAGTGTAATGCAATTTTAATTGAAAATAACGTCCCTTAAATGCAAAAAAAGTCTGTTAACACATTATAATATGAGGTAATTATTTTTTTTAATCAATAATAATAAATGTTTTAGAAGCTGGTAGGCCCTCCTTTGTTCTTTATAACTTCTATTAATCTTTTTTTCATGGATCCTACTAATCTTGAAGTCACTTTTTCGGAAATTGTGCCCCATTCTTCTGCAACGGCTGCTTTCAGTTCTGATTTGTTTTTCACGCCACGTACTCTTATTCGGCGTTTAATTTCATCCCATAAATGTTCTATGGGATTAAGGTCTGGGGACTGGGGAGGAGTATTAAGGCGTCGGGGTGCGTTATACAGAAGCCACTCCTTAACTAAATGAGCTGTGTGCTTGGGGTCATTATCCTGCTGGAACAGAAATGTTCTTTCCAACCCCAATTTCTCGGCACTTTTCTTTAAATGATTTCTTAATATTTCAATATACACATACTTGTCCATTATTCCATCAATAACATAGAGATTTCCAACTCCTCTACTACTCATACATCCCCAGACCATAATACCACCACCTCCATGTTTCATTGTGGATCGTAAATTTTTTTGTTTTAAAGCCTCCTTTGCTTTTCGCCACACTTTTTGTCGTCCATCTGATCCAAACACACTAAATTTACACTATCAGAGAAAATGATTGACTGCCAAAACATTAGAGGCTTTTGAACAAATTCTTTTGCGAACTGTAAACGGCGCTTACGGTTCATTTCACTTATAAATGGTTTCTTCCAAGGAACCCTACCATTATAACCATTCTCATGTAACCTGTTTCTTATGGTTTGAGGTGTTACTGTTACGCCATAGTCACGTAACAAGATTTGTGCAATTTTTGGCGCACTGGTACTGGGTTCATCACGAACAGTTTTTAAGATTTCCCGTGTGTGAAGGCGATTTAACTTGGTAGGGCGTCCACATCGTGGTCTGCTGGAAGCACAGCCTAATTCATTGAATCTTTAAATAATATTATGCACTGTAGAAGGATTTTTCTTTACTATTTTGCCTATTTCGCGAATACTTCTTCCTTCGTTTCTTAACTTAACAATCAATTCACGAACTGCTACTTGCACTTCCATATTGATGGCTTAATAAATACTACTGAGCACTTCCATTGATAGGAGACAGTTGTTATGAAGCTAATCCCTTCTTGTTGTTTGGCTGTAGGCTCATCTCTGTTTATATAGGTAAGTGTTCACAGACTTTTTTTGCCCTTAAGGGACGTTATTTCCAATTAAAATTTTATTATACTGTATAGTTGAATAATATTTTGTGTTATCTTTTGGGAAATAAAGTGTTTATTGATTATTGTGTTAAACAAGTGTAATTTCCTTGTGAACATTTTTTTCCTATGCCCACAATTACAAATTGAAGGAAACCCAGGTGAGTGTTCACAGATTTTTTTGATAGAGTGTACAATTATCCAAATTTCCTTACAAAATTATTGTTTGGATTTAATCTGAAATAATTTTATTCGAAAGTTTCCCCATTGAGACAATACATAGAATTTTTTTCAGTTTTATCATCAAAATTGTTCGAGTTACTTGTAGAGGACTTTAGCACAGACATGTCTCCCTCTTAGGGCGCCATTTCAAAACTAAAATCAACAACAGACATCATTCTACTTTCATTTGAGATCCATCAACCTTTTTTGTAATCCCCCCTCATCTTGTTAACGGGGAAGTATTGGAACAGTATACTGAATCTATGCACTCACAATTTCATCAATATTCGAAAAAAATGATTTTGGAGGAGTTATATTTTCAAAATGTGCATGAAGCTGTGATTGGGGTTTACCTGCTTCGTTCCTCTCCCCGAAGAGAAGACACAACACTGGGTTGACCAGAGAGGCTGACCAGAACTAGCACCAAAATAAGGGGCCTATTAGTAGAATATTGAAGAGTGGGTGAATGTGCCTCCAGGGGGTCATGAATGACCTTTATAGTTCCCGAAGATCGGGAGTACCTACACAGTGTAGGACAGACACGCGAACGAAAACAAACACGATGAAAAAACTACGGGAATACGGGGATTCAGTTTCTACATGGTCAATCGGCAGCCTGCCAATGAATTGAAATATAATTAATAATATAGATACTACAACATTTTGTGTCGACACATTCATTCTATTGAGTTATTACATCTCATTCACAGCTAACAAAGGCAGACGCCAAATAGCTTCAGCATTTCTTGTTGATTACAGGCTTCTTAAATTCTACATTACTTGACTGGATGATTTTCTTGATTTTATTTCATGCTTACAAAATTCGGGAAAAGGTTTCGAAGAAATATCGCACAGAACATTTAGGGATGATTCACCATTTCAAAAATGATCCTATACTCTAACTTCACAATTTCTCCGTTCTTATAAATTGTTTACTGACATACAAATTACCAATTTTCCTTTTTTCTTTAAAACATTTATTTTTATTGTTTAAATTTGATTAAAATCCTGGGAATTAGCAATGCCTCTAAAATACGTGATAAATTCATGAGGTACTTTATGAATATTTATTAAAATATATTATTTATCTCATGAATAAAAACTACCTGAAATTTTTTTAAAATAATTTTTACAGTCCCAAGTTTGATTTTTATTTAAAATTTTGAATTTACTCCTGTAATAAGAAAAAACAATTTTAAGCCTTTATTGTTGAACACTTTTACTATCTATAAAAAAATATATATATTTAATTGAAATATAATATCTGCTGGTAGAAGTATAAGAACAATGCTTGTTACTTTAAATTCTATTATTTTCTGAAAATAGTCTCGTGTCCCAAGTTCGTTTTGCTAACCTTATCAAAATACTGTTCCCTCCTGAACCAACCGTCTCTTGACATGTAACTATCTTTACAGTAGGTATTTCATGTTATAAATGTTGATTTATCATTCATTTACTAGGATTTATTTCTCAAGGTATTTTACAGTAAATGTGTTATTGAGTTTTTTCATTTAAAGTTAGTTCGGTTATTTTCTTTAAGTATTTCTTTTATTGATAATTTCTACCAAAAGTTACGTATATTTCTCAGTTTTATAAACATTTATTCAAAGGTTGAGAAAAAATGTTCTTGATTTAAGATCATTTTTAGATTTACTTTATAAGATTATTTGAAATACACTTGTTTGGCCGTTAGGTCTCCAAGATATTTATTTGTTCTAATTCAGTTTGCGTTTCGCCTATATGGGCATTTGCTGTGTTTAAATAGTTGTCAATGATATATCAAATACAATTGTATATTGTCTTCAAATTAAAATTACTGTTGAATTTATTGAAATTTCAACATTAGTTCTGATATTTTTTTTTATTAGAAATTTCCACCATAAGTTACGTTTATTCCTCAACTCTATAAACATTTCCTATAAATCTTGAATAAAACTCTCAATAGGGTCTTTGATTTTGATGCTTATACCTACATGTTTTGTTCACCTACTCTACCATGTAATTGGTATTGTCCTTATGTAAATTTATGACAATTACATGAAGTTTTCTAATAAAATCTTATTTATTTCATATTATTAAATGGTTTTATTCTTTTTTTGATGTGGTTTGAAATGGTTTTGATTTATTTTTACAACTGATAATATAATCTTTCACCTCATCAGCATCATTTCTTATTTAACGCAATTTCTTTCGTTATTTACTTTCTGATATATTTATTTTTCTGTTTAGTGACCGAACTACTTATGGAATTGAGAGCCCCGGTAGCTCAGTGGTATGCGTACCTACTTGTTTACTGAGCTCAAGATCGCGGGTTCGAAACCCGGCCGAGGCCCTTAGTTTATTTTATCAGGAAGGTAAAAAAAAATGAGCACGCCGTCCTTCGGATGGGACGGTAAGCGATGGTCCCGAGCCTATACGATAGGCGATACGAGGTACTCATTAAAGACCCCCTACCCTAGGTGAATAAAAATTTAGGATAGGCAAAATTTAGAACTCACACAGTAGAGTCGGGCTCATTTCCACCAGAGTGACGAAAGTACGCTCTGGTAGTAGGTGATATGACCTCGTAGTTAAAGCCCGGGCATGAGTCATAATAACTAACTTACTATTTATTGAATAATTTTTTTTTTTAAATAAAAGATTCGAAATTATTCTTTTTTTGGTAAAGTTATTTAGTTGTTTATTAATTTATAGTATTTATATATCTATCTGATTGTTATTTATTATTATAATTGTATTACAAATTACATTTTTAAATTCACAGATCCGCCACGACGTCTCAAGCGGGCATGGCAGAGGGACCTGCTCCAGGACTAGCCTGGACTCCTCTTCGGTCACGTACCTCAGCAGTACAGCGAAATACTTGCCACCGCACATCATCACAATCACTAGTGATAAATGTTGTAGTTGTGAATATGTAAATAAATAAATAAATTCACAGAAAGAGAGAAACTATATTACAAATAACAGTAAAAGTAAAGAATTGTAATCAATAAAAACAAAAAATGAGATACAGAGCATCTCCTATACCTAAGTACCAATAATTATTTACACATTTCAATGAAAATTTGTGTTTTTATCCTATATATTGTGTGAGTGATGGACTTTCTCATGTTTCAGACCTTTGGAGACGACAAAGTTATGAGAAGAAGAAGGCTGGACCAACACTTGTTGCCCCTTCTAAGAATAGAGAGAAAAGTGTGTTCCAAAATAAACGAAGAGTATATCATTTTGTTGTTTAATGGATTGGAATTGACAGAACCAACTACACGTTTATCGTGACTCGATAACACTACACTCCAAGAACGGTATCAAATGGAACAAGAACTTGTCTTCCCACTGTTTATTTTACGAACCATAACCGATTTTCGAACACTAGAATGTCATCCTCTTTGGCGGATCTGTACACAATACTTATTATTAAGATTGGTAGTAATTGTAGGAATATTGAGGGTCAGTCAAAGATGGAAGAAAACACTATTCAAACGCCAACGTTTCGATATATTTCATATCATCATCAGGGCCTACAAACATGGGGAGGGGGGAATTAAGATTAGAATCACAAATAAACAAAAGTGTGTTGTGGAACATTACTGAACGTTAAAATAGACATTATAACAAGTTAAAATTGAAACTGACTTACTATGACTACATTACTAAACATTAAAATTAAATATAGATATATTGTTAACAATAAACATAAACATGAAAATTAAATATGAATACATTACTAAACATAAACATTAATAATGGAAATAGACAAATAGGTGGAACATAATAAGGAGTAAAAATTAAACTGACTTACTATGAATAAGCAGGGTTGGGGAGAAGGCGTGTACACTGGCACATTGCAATGAAATGGTACAATAATACAGGGGTGCTGAAGGAAACAGGTACAGGGAGCTAGGAAAACCCCGTCATAAATGTCACATTCCAGCCAGAAATGTTGAAACTAATATAAATAAGTATTATTAAGGTTGTTGGTGTCTGTATACTGTAATAAACATATATGTATAGATAATAAATAAATTTAAAAAAAATAATAAAAACAAAAATAGATAATATAGATATTTGGAGACAGTGTCAGCTCTTGCTAAGTAAGTTGGCATAACAATTACTTAGGTTATTAGTGTGTTCGGAAGTTGACTGTATCAAGTAGGGATGGGTATCGATTAACGGATTTATCGAAATAATCGATGTTTTGGTAAAACAGCCAGTGATTTTTTAATCGATGTCATCTGGGTTTGATTAATCGGATAATCGATGATTATTTAAAGATTATTAAATTAATTACAACTCATCCGAAAAACAGGAGAAAAAAAGAAAAATGAATTAATTAAAACTCGACTAAAAAAGTGGGAGGAGACTATCGTATTGTCTATCGATACAAGACAGTGCTGTGGAGAACTGGTGATAAGTAAAAAGTAACCTTCTAATAGTTCTAATTCTAATTTCTAATCATTTGTGTTTTGTCATTTGTGAGTTGTGATTGACTGATTGTATTAACTTTTGTTTGTGCGTTCACCTTGTGCCACTCGGTGTTTTTTTTTTTTTTTTTTTATTAGTTAACTTTATTAGTTAAAAGAAGATGCCTCCCAAAAGTGTGGTTTGGCAGCATTTTGAGGAGGAGAATAACCATGCTAAGTGTCGGCATTGTGGAGTTAAAATAAAAACATGTGGGAACAGTACCAACTTAAAAAACCACCTGGAGCACAAACATCCCAAAATTGGCCTGAAGAGGCCTGCACAACTGAAAGAGACGGAGGCTCCTGCCAGTAAAAAAGATAAATTATCTGCCACTGCCAGTTCTTCATTAATCGATTATTTAACCAACAATTAATAAGTATATCGATTAATTAGTACGGAATAATAATCGATGCCATTAATAGATGTTTTGTTGGTCGATACCCATCCCTAGTACCAAGTGTTTTAGCTATATGCACCATTTCCAATGTCAGTCTCTTCTGATAATTATGTTCTCTATTTTTTTTTAGTGTTTATGTAGTCAAAATTATGTTTGTTCTGACTATGGTGTCGGACTAGAGCGCTGCAGTTATCAGCATCCGTTTTAGTTTTGCAATCATACTCGTGTTGGTATATTCTCTTTTTTAAATATTGGGATGTCATACCTATATAAGATGCTGGACAGTCTGAGCATGGAATCTGATAGATAAGTTCAGATTGGAAGAAAAGAGGAGAAATATGTTGAAACATTGGCGTTTGAATAGTGTTTTCTTCCATTTTTGACTAACCCTCAATATTCCTACAATCAGAATTTACAGTCGCTAATCAACATCTACATTGGTAGTAAAATTTGGTATTTTCTCTAAATGTTGTTTAGAGTGTGTTTTTTAAATTTCTTTTCAATGCCTCAATTTTACTATTTTAATACTGTAAATATAGAGCCAAAACATTAAACTAGTTATAAAAATACAAATATTCTTACTCATTTCAAGACAAATTTGGACGATAATAAATAAAATCAGGGTGAAATAGGTTTAAAAAAATATATATATATATTTCTTGTTGTGAACAAAACAAGAAATTAGTTTACTAAAAGGGTAAAAATATTCATATGTAATAATAAAGTATAATGGTAGAAAGTTATTATGACTCATGCCCGGACTTTAACTGGGAGGTCATATCGCCTACCACTAGAGCGCTATTCATCACTGGTGGACATGAGCCCGACTGTATTGTGAGAATCCTACATTTTATTCATCTAGTGGAGGGGTTTTTTAACGAGTACCTGACATCGTACAGGCTCGGGACAATCGCTTAACGTCCCATCCGAAGAACAGCGTGCTCAAGATTTTTTCACACCCCAGATAAAAAACCTAAGAACCTCGGTCGGGTTTCGAACCCACTACCTTGAGCTCAGAAGGCAAGCACGCATACCACTGTGCTACCGGCGCCCTATTCTATAAGTTTAGTAGAAGTGGAGTTATTAGAGAAGATTTTCCCATAACTCGAGAAACAAATAAAAATATCAGACATTTTTTATTTTAACTTAGAAAAAACATCCTCGTATTTTATCAATATCTGCGATTTTAAATCATATTTTTTTTATATTCTGGATGATTTGGCGAAGGATGGAGGTTTGCCGTAGCCTGGCTAATGCATTCGAAGCCAGTTCTCTCTAATTTCTCTGTCCGTTTCTTCCGCTTGTGATTGTTTTCTCAACAAAACATTGATTGTATTTTTTTACGGATGCCATAGCACATAGATTACGTTTCTTAACTATCTTCTTGAAAATATATAAAAAAGTAGATTTAAATTAAATAATTTTAAAAAAAATCTTCTTAGGAAAAGAGTGAAAAAAACAGGAGGAAAAAACGAGAAAACTCAAAATATTTAATTAGAAGACAATAAAATAAATTTATTAATTATAGTGTGGACCTAATTTTCTTGCCTTTTCCACCATGAGGTTTTTCATTTTTTTAATCAAATCACTCTCGTTTATTTCACATTTAGGAAAAACGTTGTTACTAAGGGTGACTTTGTAGTCTAGAAGACAGTCTACATCTAAATCTTGATGTATCTGGAAAATGGAAGTGTTGTTCTTAGAGATACTCGTGTACACCGATATAGCAATTCTGGGGGAAGCATCCAAATTTGTGTTGGAGTACCTTCTAGAGGGTTGGCTGCGGTAATGAATGAGACCAACCTAAAACCATGTTGACTGTCCAACCGTTATGGTTGAATAATGTGGCTCTGAAACGTCAGAATGTGAAACGACAATTTGGATAGCTCATAAGACTACTAGATGAGCAATCTCAACTTCGCTACAACCACAAATTGAGCGTCTTCAAATTCGTTATCAGACTTATCTGAACATATGGCATTCAGCTCTAGGGTTCTGCCAAGCCTTCACACACCAAAATGATTCAAAATATTCAATATAAAACTTAAATCTTCCAATCACACTATGCACGCACTATGTTTCAAATACCATTCTTACACTAAATCCCTCAACATCTTACATGACACTAAGTCCCCTAAACAAATCTGCGCAACAAGTTCATAGTACACGCACCCGAATCCTAGGGGAAGCAATATCGGTCCTGTCCTTGCCGTCAAGCCTCCACGACGACCGAATCGTCGTTGGCCTGCCTGAGAAGTTCATGTTTGTTTTCAGTCGGTTCATCAATTTCATTATGAAAGTGAAAATATATAAATTATTCATGAAAATACTTTTTTACTTAGTATATATTAATATGAGTGTATTTTCTGTTAAAACAGTGAAGTGAGGAGGGATGAGTCTATCTCTAGCTAATGGTAGCCGTCCCAGAAGGCTCCATTTTATACTAAGATTTATACTAATTGATTGGCCAGAATTTATCCACAAAACTACAGTTTCATTAAAAAAACCGTCTGGAGGGCCACATTTTTCTTTCTATTTTTCAGATAAATCCTACATTTTAATCCTAATAATGTACGCTTTGATCATTTATGGATATTTTTTCAGAAAAGGCCAAAAAACCACGTGGCAGGTAAATGCTGGAATATCCGTTTTTTTTTTCACTTTAATAATTTTCTTGATTTTATTTAGTGCTAATTTATATTTCTTCCAAGAACAAATAGTTCAATTAACTATTTGTTCTACCTCATTTTCTGAGGCATCAATTTTTTTAAAAATGTTTTTCTTTTCTTATAAACTTTGTACTTTTTTTATAATAATATTTAATTTTCTGTGATGTATTTTACTTTAAGGTTAAGGTCTCAGATTGTTATTTTTTTTCATGTCGATCCATTTTTTGTACCAATTTCTTTATTCTTATATTTATGACATTTGCATTTTCTTTTATAATTTATTTCATTTTTCAAATTAACAAATTCGGCTCTTTCTTGGAAGAGAGTCTCCAGGCAGTTTTTAGTTTGAGAGCAGGGTCAGTCCGTGGTTTATTGCTATGTTCGCATACATTTCTACAGATTAGATTTGTGTCCATATATTGAAAAGTTAATAAAAATGAATAAAACTTGATTAATTTTTATATGGTCTATTTATAAAATAATATAATTTCCCGGAATTAGACAATATAAAGATAAAACAAGTTCTACGGGTTTATTTATTTTCATAAGCTTCCCATCATATCGACCCAATAAGAGTGTACGGACATTGATAGTGCTAGACGGGCAGTTAATGTTCAATAATGTGAGTTCTAAGTTTGCTCAGTCAATAGAACACTTTCTTCAACGAAGTGTGTTTTAGAACTTATTGCTGACTATGGCGCAAGCCGAAACCGATGCACTATATGTATATCATTTTGTGAAATTCAACAATAAAAGTTGAAAAATTTCATTGTTTTTATTTTTTTTTTGTAAAAAAAATTCGGGTCAAATACGTTGTTTATGTGGGCAGTTATTAACTTCCCAGCATACAGGGAAGTTATTGTAATGGGGTTATTGTAAATCATAATATTTTTATGTTTCAAGGTCATTACAGTATTTTTACACTATTTTTGGAAAGAAGTATGTGTGTAAGACGTATATACGAGGGTACGTGCGTGGTCAATTTTTCCTGCACGATATCTCGCGAATAAAAAATGATATCGACTCCGCTTTGGTGCCAATCGAACCGTATCAACGTAAATATGATCTGAAAGAAATTTTTTCAAATTCCGTTCATCCGTTTGAACAAAAAGACTGCTAAAAAAGTGGATTTTAGGAATTTTTGAAAAAGAATTAACCGATCTAATTTGTTTTGGTGGCAACTAGACTATATGTCGTCTGAAAATTTTGAAAGGGAGGGGAGTTATGAGAGGGGCTAAGCATAAAAATTGTTCTAGCTCATTAGCGGATAGTCGGATTGTCATGAAATTTCACATGTATTCTTAATAGCCAATTGAAAAATAGGGTGTGTGGCGTCCCAAAATTCTTAAGGGGAGAGGGCGTTGTAGGGGGGCCCTATGCATAAATATAGTGCTAGCTCATAAACAGATGGTCGGATCGTGATGAAATTTCACATGTAGTATTCTTAAGAGCCAATTTAGATATAGATTATCTGGCGTCATGAAATTCTTAAGGAGAAGGGGGGTTGTGAGGGGGTTAAACATAAAAATAGTTGTACCTCATTATCGGATTGTCATGAAATTTCACATGCCGTAAAAGCAAAATTAAAAAAAAAAAAAAAAAAAAAAAAAAAAAGGCTATGTGACCTATGTGTATTCGCATCACAACTAAAAATCTATGTATAGATTAAATTTGATTAATTGAATAAATAATTGTGTAGCTACCGAATAAAATACCTTCTTTTGTGATATTATTATTATTGATATTTGTATGATGCTGGGAAGTTTGCCCTGTGGACCTCAAGGGCCGTACACATCCGAGAGCCTGGTTGGGTTTTTGTCTTAACCCCCCCCCCCCCCCCCTCCCCCCCCTCCCCCTATTTGCCGATTTGGTTGAAAATCAATAGGTTGTTATCCTGAAATTTAGGTGAAATTACATATTTTTGAGTGACTACATAACTTCCTCTATACGACATAAAGCAGGGAACTTATGAACGGCCGACAGAATGTGTCGACAAGACAGAGCGATACGGTTGTTCGGTCGGCTCCGCGTTAACCTATTCGTAAAGGTAAGTAATGAGCACGCCCGTCATTGTTTTTCTTAGACGAACCAAACTGTAGCCTGATGAAGCCTTTTTAGAAATATGAGTTGAGAAATGTAATTAATAAGAGCCAGCTGTTATTTCACCTTCCTTCAATATTAATATTGAATAATGGTGACTAAGGATCCTACCTTGGATTACACCTGCCTCCTTCACAAAAATATGTCTTCTCTGAGACACATGTGGAACAACATCGACCTATTGTTAGTAGGTGTCATTTTTTTTTAAGAATAAGGAATGTTCCATTTGTAAACTTACGCTTCGAACACCCAAGACTAATCCTAGTAAGATACTGACAGGTTATCTGATTGTTATCGGGCTTGTGAGTTTACAGACATGTATAATAATTGAAAATTATTAAGAACATGAACTTCAAATTATAACCCTATTTAAAAAAAAAAAAAAATTTCCGAGGGCTGGTTGTGTCACCGTGGCTAGGGTAGTTCTATTGTGTGCCCTGTGTGTGCTGGTCCCTACAGCAGCCCTGTATCTTTAATAAATTCCAGGATTCTGCTGCAGGTTCCCTCCATTACCTGCTTTGGTTCCGTTATGGCAGACCCGATGCAGTGAAATCTTCTGCTTTCTACTGCTCCGCACTGGCTTAGAATATGAACCGGAGTCTCATTTCCCTCGCCACATTTCCTGCACAGAGGGCTTCTAGCGATGCCCATATTGTATAGGTGTTTGTTCATATGACAGGGTTCCGCTACAAAGAGTTTTGAATGTCTTTGCTTTGGGACCCCTCTCCAGAACTGGATGTGATTCCTGGTCAGCTAACCATTTATTGCCATTCTTGCGGTGCTCTTACAGATCCCGCAGAAGGGTTCCGGTCCTATAGGTTCTCTGTCAGCTCCTGATCGGGCAGTTGATCAACCCTTTCGTTGCCCTCAAACCCCTGATGCCCTGGCACCCAGCTCAACTCCACTCTATTTTGGTCCGTCAGAGACTCCAGTGCATGAAGGCATTCCAGGATGATTTTAGAATCTATGATGACAGCTCGTAACGCTTGGCTGTCAGACAATATTAAGATTCGCCCTCCCCTCATGTTCCGTCTCTTGATGAGCCAGGTACACCCTATTACTAAACTAAGTGAAAAAACATACCATTTTTATCTGGTAATATTTCTATTTACTCTTAAATAAATCAATAAAACCAAAATTCGAACTATAGCAATTTCTGCCTCCGTTTTGTCAGCGTTAAGCTTAAATTTCCACCTGTTGAACCAAAACTTCAACTTATGGTTGAAAGATGCTCATGGCCATCGGCAGGTCCCGGTATTGTGATATTAGCGAAGTGTCATCGTCATAGGTTGATGGGGCAGGTCATGACAGTAGAGGTTAAACATAATGGGCATTAGTATAGCCTCCTGGGGAACACCCGCTTGGATCGGCTTCTCATTGAGGCAGTTCTGAAATGTTCTGCTCCTGTTTTATAACTCCAGTCCTATTGCAGTCCGTCCTGCCACACGCTGCACCAGCTACATCGACAACCAGCCCTACTGAATATGGCATACTTTAGAAGCTAAAAGTAATTTTCTCGACGATCCTCTGAAGTTAATGAGTTGTGGAGTTAGTTACTTTGTTATTGTGACTCATGCCCGAGCGTTAATTACGACTTCATATTGCCTTGAGGGGCTGTGAAATGTTGTGACCATAGAGAACTTAATTAATTTGTAGGAAGCCTAAAGTTGAGGCCTTTGAGGTATTTTGGTTCGTATATATATTACGTACATATATAATATATATATTGAATATCAGAGACCTAGTGGTAAATATAGTTCTGAGAGCGACCACGAGTAGCGCACTAGTTGGGTGATACATAAACTGGAGGGGATGAAAATTCAAGTCCGCTCCTGTGTCGGAGAAGATGGAGATTCACGTCTTAGTGGCCGAGGTAGGCAGGACTCCTGGTTGAGTGGCCGTGGGAGACACTAATTCACGGTTTAGTGGCCGAGGTAGGCGGAGATTCACGGTTTAGTGGCCGAGGTAGGCGGACGTTCACGTTTTAGTGGCCGAGGTAGGCGGAGACACTTGCGAGTTGAGCTGCGGTAGTAGGCAGACATTCCAGTTACCAATAAAAATTGTATTAACGCTTAAAGAGCTAGTACTCGTTTCGAATAACATTTTAGGATGCCCCTTACTCTTATAAGTTGAACCAGTCTTATAAGGCCCAGCAAATTTCGTAAGTATATGTTCAGCCACTCTCCCGTGAATTTTTAATATATAAATATATATATATATATATGTATATAGTCATGTAGAAATTGAATTGATAGTCTTTTTATAATATAATATCTCTGGTGTTTGAGCAAAAGGGCTTAAGTCAGAATAAGTCTTGTAATACAAAGGATTTAGTGCATTTAAATATTCTTACCAAATGTAGCTCAATGTTGGAATATTTTACTTTGTTTATATTTAATAATTTTATTGAAATAATATTTCAAGTAACATAACTGTGTTTTACCTGATTTGCAGGAAATTTTTAACCCCTTCAGAAATTCCCCTCCTAAATTCAGATTTGCTAACTTAAGCCCTTTTGCCCAAACACCCGAGATATATAAAAAGGACTTTATATATAATGTTATATCATTAAAAGGTTTTCTCGAACAAACATTTCATTCCAAGAATGTACCGGCTCTGTCATTACTTTGGGGACTGAGGTTGTCTTTAATATTCACCCCATCTTCATTTGTTAAAAAAACTTGCGTCAAAGCCTTCAAAGAAAAAAGTATAATAATAAAAATGTCCTTTTTTCTTTTGTTTAAATAAAACCGACATCATATTGTGTTAGAAAGATGTGGGACGTTGAAATAAAACCGACATCATGTTGTGTTAGAAAGATGTGGGACGTTGAAATAAAACCGACATCATGTTGTGTTAGAAAGATGTGGGACGTTGAAATAAAACCGACATCATATTGTGTTAGAAAGATGTGGCACGTTGAAATAAAAGTAGTCCTCCCACTGTTTTATTTTTGACCATAACCGATTTCCAACGCAACAGCGTCATCATCAGTGGTACGTTTACCCCACCCGCACAGCGTAGCTGTTAATGTTCTTCGGGCCAGTTGTCCATTAACCGCTACGCTGTGAGGGTGGGTAAATGTACCACTGATGATGATGCTGTTGCGTTGAAAACCAGTTCTGGTCAAAAATAAAACAGTGGAAAAACAACGTCTTTTATTTAATGGTAAAACCAATTTGTATAAACATGATTTTCATTGATAAGTTAGATTGCGAAATTGTATATATTCGTTCCTCAATCCAGATGAGTTGAGGAAACAGAGCTTGGAAAAAGGATCCGTTCTTCATTAAAGAGGTAGGAGGGTAGGTAGTTAAATACTAGCGAGGGGCTTTTATATGGGACTTCAGACATTGGTTAACATGGGTACAAAGTCCACCCCCAGCACACAATAGGTCTACTCTAGCCGCGGTACACAATCAGCCCTTGGAAAAAAAAAAAAAAACCCACCCCTGCAATCAATGAATCAGTGTCAGTCAACTCAGCAAAGAAAAAAACCACCCTTCCGAATTACGTCGGAACTCGGTCATCTGGTAGAGGCTCACACACAATTATTCGAATCGATTTGCGATTACTCCGATAATCCTGGGTTTATAGAAATTTTAGTTTTCACGGTGTCAAATCATAACTCGCTTCTAATTATGAACTTGAGGTCTGCGAGGTCTTAAATAGTTGAGCGAGTGTAACTAATTTTTGCAAACTTTTACAAAATTCAAAAACGAATATTTTAAAACCCCATTATTTTATTTATATTATTTCTGTTTGTCTTTAAAGGGTCCTCCATCCTCTTCTCCTAGCGTCACGAATGGTCTCAAGAAACCAAGGAAGTTATGGTAGAAATAAGAGAGAAAAGGCGGAGGAGCGTCGCGAAACTGAACGCTACGAAGACTCCATTATAGTCAAACTCAGCGAAATTAACAACAATTATTTCCTACCAACAAGATATTTTCCCTAACAGTCAATTCATAGATTTTTTCAGACTTTTTCATAGTTTGTTGAAGTTAGCGGAGGAGAAACCAACTTAAAGAAAAAAAAAATTAATTACCATTGTTTATTTTATAATTAATTGATTTCTATCAATCAATATTTATTGATTCATTTGTTTGTTTTATAGGTAATAGATCTATTGAGTTTACTTATAGATTCATTTTAATCCAAATAACCGATTGCTGACTTTTATGTTTATCATCTAAAAATTGTTTTAGATCAAGTTATCACTAGTAGACTTTCCAAACTATTCCAATTCAGTTAAATGCTGTCAAGTGATTTTTAGGGTCCCAAATGATTTAAATTTTCAATATACATTTTTGAGGAACGTTTCTGTTGGAGTGAGTGGAAAGTATTAAGACGTAGCTTATTGTACGACATACTCGTACTCGACATTTTGTTCTTTTCCACTCAACATAAAACCAGAAATTCTGCGAATTACTGAGAAATACGCTTTTTGCTCTAATAGCGAGTACCTTTCCACATACCTACATATATTACTCAAGCCCCCCTCCCTTCGCACAATAACGGGAAGATGTCGGTGAATCACCATTATATAAAATACTTGTTCAGTTCGAATCAATTGTAACAAACTAAGTTGCCGCCCCTTCTATTCTTCGGACAATTCAGCAACTAATAGTCAGTAACATGTTGATGAATCAACAGAATGGACAGTGTGGCACAAGAACAGTACTTACTGGATTACTCCTTCTGTTTTGTGATTGATTTCAATTGTCTTTGAAAATGTCTATGGCGAAATGTTAGTCTGATTTAAGTTCTGTGACTGGAGATGCTCCCAGATGAACCCGCTAGAATGGCTATTATTACAATGAGATCTCAGGAGTTGCAGCTAAAATATTATACTAGGTAATCATGCATTTTTTTCGAGGCAGATCCTGGAATGAAGCAACATCATTCACAATAGTTATCTTATTTTAATAATTGCATTCTCTCATGCAAACCTTATTTTCACATAAGATTAATTACCTGAGAGAAATAATAAATTACCATAAGGAACAGACTATTACTGTGGGCTGCGTCGCCAGGCATTTTGTTGATAGAATCTCGGATCCATTTTGTAACCTATTATATTACATCAAGTTGCGCCCATTGCAATATGTATGTGTAAAAATATACTTGCTCTTGCAGCCAAATTTCGAAATGCTATATGTCAAAAATTTGGATCTTTTCATTGATTCTCGAAATCTTTTGTTTAATGTGACGGGTTAAGTTGAGTCGAAGAAAAATTTCGGGGACGTCTATATGATTAACATTTAATTATTTGGGATAGCTTTAAATTAAGTGAAAATTATCTAGGATTCTCTCCTTCTTTAGAAGGATTTTTGAATTCCGAATTTTCAATCAGAACTAGACAATTAGACTATTTCTACAAATTGACAAAAAAAGTCATACTATTGAAAGGGTATAATATAAGGTACATGAAAGAAATACGAAGAAGATAACAATATTTGTTTATATTTCCAAAATAAAACGGCCAATTTGGTCATAACTTATAGACTGCTGAATATATATGTAGAATGTTTACATCTCATGAAAAACTGTGGAATTATATCTCAACATTCACAGCTAAAAACAAATCTCTCGTTTTAATAGGTAAAATTAATATCGAATGTCGCGCGTTTTCATCATATTGTTTTTTGTCATTAGTATTACAGAAAGTCTTTTGAGTTCGGCACAACAAACTATTTTTCTAATATTTGGTTCACAACATGTAAGATGTGTTTCACTTTTTCATGTAAAATTGTTTCTTTTTAATTTGTATCTATCTTCTTAAAACCCTATCCAATATGTAATACATTTGTAGTTAATAATTAAAATGAAATATTTAATACATTTAGTTATTTTTTTTGGTTAGCTTTAGCTGATGATTATCATAAAACATGTCTAATTGTAGTGTGACATGATAGAGACACAAGGGTTTAGTTATGTAAGAGAATATTTGTAATAATTAGGCTAGTTGGAGAGCCCGGGCCGAGGCGCTCGTGGCAGGGCCGCACTGTCAGCGGTTCTCGGCCACCTCAAGCTAAACAAAAGGCTAGTGAGTGTGTAGACAGACGAGGGAAGATGCGAGCTTGGCAGATGCTGATACTGGTGTCGGGTAAGTGCTCTGAGGCAGCTTTGGGCCACTCTCCATTCTGTTAGGTAATAGTCAATGGGGAGTTTGGGTTTAGCTAGTATAATTAGATAGATATATAGTATAGTATGGTTAGTATAATTAGATAGATATAGTATAGTATGGTTAGTATAATTAGATAGATATAGTATAGTATGGTTAGTATAATTAGATAGATATATAGTATAGTATAGTTAGTATAATTAGATAGATATAGTATAGTATGGTTAGTATAATTAGATAGATATATAGTATAGTTAGTGTAATTAGATAGATATATAGTATGGTTAGTATAATTAGATAGATATATAGTACAGTTAGTGTAATTAGATAGATATGGATTTGAGGAGGGAAGGAAAAATCTGGAGTGCAGCATGGGCGCCCCGCTGACTGCTACCAGTTACGTGGACGCTATGCTGCGCTCCCAGGAGTCGTGGGATGAAGGCAGCGATTTTGCAGCGCTCATCATGGGCGGGTTGGCCCTTCAGGAGAGGGCTGACAAGGAACAGTAGCGGTAATAAAACAGAAGAAGGGGCGTTACCAGCCACCCTTCCTACCTTCCGCGAAGTAATGACAGACCGTCAGTTCCGCGGAAGGGAAGCAGGATCGGCAAGGAGGGGGTTTTAGTGGGTATGGTGAATCGGCTCGAGCCCCACACTATCCAGGGCTACCTTCCCTGGATGTGCGTCACAGCATTTCCCCCTCCAATGCAAAAAAAAAAAAAAAAAAAAAAATAGATAGATATGTAGTATGGTTAGTATAATTAGATAGATATATAGTACAGTTAGTGTAATTAGATAGATATATAGTATGGTTAGTATAATTAGATAGATATATAGTATAGTTAGTATAATTAGATAGATACATAGTATAGTGTATTAATGATGTATAGATATATATAGATATACAATAAACAGGTTATTAGAAGTACAAGCCGGCATCAGTTTTCCCCAATTCTCCCCTTCCCCGTCCTTAAAGTTAAGGTCCCCTGCTCGTCTCTTTGGATCGTCAGGAGGTCGGCCTGCCAGGGCCTACATAATTATTCAATATTATTACTTTCAATGTATCATTTTTACATTTTCAATTATTTATGAATTTAATTAAGATGGAATACTTGTATGATACTTTCTCTAAAAATCTTCTTCAAAGATTTTTCAAAAACTATTGATTTTCCATGTATTATCTAACCAGTCGACCGTTTGCGATACTATTCAATAGTTGACATAGGGGCTCCTAAATCCTCATACCTTTTTTCCAAATTTATAATCTGGAGGCCGGAAAAACCTTGAAATTCCGTTAAAAACTCTGCATTGAATTTTTGACCGATTACATAACTTCCCCTATAGCTGGGGAAGTAATACAATTTTTAGGATGACTCCTTGAATAATTCAAAAGCTAATATATTTTTTTTTAAATGGCTTAACCAGAAATATTCTTCGAAATAAGATGCCGTTAACGATTCGATGATCTATCTGTTGAGGCAGTTTCCTGATTCCGTTTCTTATTTACATTTTATAGTAGGTCTGATATATCTTATGTAAATGAATGATAAAGGGAATACACATCTTATTATATGTCTTATCTGAATAAACTGTATGTAAATCATATCCCGATATTTCATTGTGTCAAAATAATACTAATAATAATTGTTGTTGTGGTATATTTCCGGTATACTTATGTACAATACATTCATAGAAAGAATATTGACTGGGATGTTTGAAAGAATGAAATAGGCTGCAGCAAGTTAGCGTGATAGCGGGGAACGGTACTCGTTAAAGACCCCTGCCCTAGGTGAATAAAAATTTAGGACTCGCACAGTAGAGTCGGGCTCATGTCAACCAGAGTAACGAAAGAGCGCTCTGGTAGTAGGCGATATGACCTTTTATTTAAACACGAGCATTAGTCACAATAACTAACTAATGATAATATCATTTGACAATATTATTGTCAAATTACGAACATGCCAACAATATCGATTAAGTTACTTCACATCGATTTTATAAGATAGATTAGGTTCTTGTTCTGTTGTTTGTTATCTGACTGCAGGACTTTGTTTTTGTGTTAAAAAGAAACGGTGAATGTTTGGAGTTTACCAAACTGTGAAATTGATAGGAGAAATGCAGAGTCGAAATGGTATTACATCAAACGGATGCAGTACAGGTAGTATGGCGGATATATCAAACATGTGAAGGGAACTCGAGGGTTCGAAGGCTAGTCACGAGTAAAATTTGATTAGACCTCAGACAGCAGTGCACATGCCAACTATTGAACGGTTCTGTGCATCGGTAAGTGGCACAATAAAGTGCTAAGTGCATCTCATGGAGTCGTTTTCAGAATTGTGTCGCACCGGCTTACTTAAAATCAAAGTTCCTTTTACAAAGTAATTCAATCTATACAAATTTACTGGTCATCAGAACTTCTTCTATAAAGCTGTAATATGTATTTTACTTCTCTTTTTAACGGAATTTCATGGTTTTCGACCTGATTCCGAATATGAAAAAAAAAGTATGTGAATCACCGTCAATGTACTTCCCCAGAAGTAATTAACTTTTCGCTTCCTCTTGAAAACTATTCGACCATTAGTAATTCATTACATCGACAGTTATTGGGATTTTTGATTTGAGGTCTATGTCGATTGCGCTGATAAACAACGTGGCGTATTTAGAAGGTTCTGGATTCACATATAAAATTTCGTGTCAATATATTCATTCTATCGGGAGTTATGTTTTTCACAGACAAAGTAAAAATGTCTGTAAGAGTGTGTGTGTGTATGTGGACACGATAACTCGATAGAATGATTGTAACGACACGCTATTTTATATGTGTATCCACCCTCTAAGGATCACCTTATAATACACATATAATATAATACACCTATTAATTTTCAGTCAAATCGGACCAAGAAGAGGGGACCTCAACAAAAACTCTAATAACTGCCGATGTAATGACTGTATTGACACGAAATTTCATAGGTGAATTTAATAGTTTTCATATTTTCTCCAAAGCCAATCGACCAAAACTCAATATTTGCATACTGTGTACTACATAATGGCTTCTGAAACTATCATAATAAATGTTGTGTCGATACATTCATTACATCAGGAGTTATCGTGTTCACAGACACCCACTGGCAAACCTTTTTTTTTATAATTTTTGGAATTAACCCTTATACACCAAATACAAATCAAAAACAATCAGTTAATTAAAAACAATGCTACTGCTTAAGAGTAAATTTTAAAAAACTTAAAGAAAAAAGAAAAAAAAAAATACAAATATCTGAAGTCAATAGAAAATAAATTAATAAACATTCAAAACAGAGATTATAATTTAAAATTGTCAACGGATATTTTTGTGTTTCCCTCCCTGAGTTTTCCCCATTTTCTTTACCAAAACACTTAGATTTGTTTCACACTTATGTAAAAAGTTTTTACTGAAATTTATTATGTAGTCCAGTAGGAGCTCAACGTTTAGGTGTTCATGGATTTGGAGGATGGAGGTGTCCCTCGAGTAGCTACCAACCAATCTAAGACATTTGTTTTGGGCCACTTGAAGAGTTCTCAAGTTGGTATTGCTTGCAAGACCGTCCCACACTGGGCATGTATACGTTATCGCAAGAGAAGCTTGTATATGAGGAGTCTATTGGTTAGATTAAGGGCTGCCTTTCTGTGGATTAACGGCAATAAGGAGAACACAAGTCCGCTCACAGTATTTGCTTTCTGTCTGATATGTTGCCTGAATGTCAGTCGTCTGTCTAGAAGAACACCAAGGTATTTTACTATATCGGTTCAGTCCGAATTTTCTACTTTTCTGGGGTTATGCGAGGAAGCGAAATTACGACACCGAGTTCGGATGTTAAAATTATCCGATTAAATTGTTTGAAATTTCAGTCAATAAGGACCACGGACCGTATGTTGTTTGTACTTATAAATATTGTACAAAATGATCCTATGTGCCAATAATTATTATACAAATAGAGGCGTTACTTCTTGGTCCGTCTCCTGCACTTAATTATTGCTCCTACACTACATGCCCTGCTCTTAGAAAGATTCTGGATTTGCAATTAATAAATTGATACTAAATACAACTTCCTTAAGCGTTTGTGAAAATTATTAACTGTATTACGAAAATTTTACCGAAATTCGGTGTTTTAAGGTGTCACCTCTTATACCCTAGACTTTTAAAATTGGGCTAATTTTATGCTGTGATTTATAGTGAATCAAATGATACTAATAGGATAAAATCAGTTGAGTATTTACCGAACTAAAACCAAAAGTATGAGAGAAAAAGTTCAAAATAGCATTTAAACCACTTTGTGTTTACGTTGAACAATGAAAATGCAACAAAGGGCATAGCGTTACGCTGTTGGACTTACAATTTTCAAAATTTCATTGTGAACAATCTGAATAAAAAATTGTAAAAATTAAGTAGTTTTTTAGGAATCAACTAAAACGTACAAAAAATTAAAAATATGAAAATCTAAATTGCCTCTGCTTGGATAAATTTGAAATTATGCTAGATTCAATGAGACGCCCAGACTGAACATATTTAATAAATTTTAACAAAATCTGTTCCGTAGTTTCGGAAATAACGTGATTAAAATTTCAGTATTAAGGACATATGTACGGCTCCTTACCATTGTATTTTGGTACTTATGAAAACATCTGCTTGACGGGCCCTCTACCTGTCGTACCTCTACTGGTCCGGCGTCTCAAAAAAAACTAAATAATCCCTAGACTGGACGGTACAATTAGAGAGTGTCTGACACTCTCCGCCATAATGTTCCAGTCGTCACCGGTAATCTTATATCGTTAATCGCTAATGGACACTGCAGCCGATGCATTAAAAAAATTAAATAAAACTGCAATATAAAATCTCGAAAAATTGTACCTGCTTAGTTCATATAAAATAATAATGAAACCAATTTTTATATTTTAGGAGTATCGTGGAAAGCATTAGAAACACCGTTAGCCCATTTTAATCGAAAGTAGATGTAATATACGAGAAAAATTTGTGGAAATTTATTATATATTAACATTCTTTCTACTGAGAAAAAAAATATATACATGTATATTTAATATGAGAAATATAATACATATATTTTTTAATTACGCGCTTGTGCACTAATTAAAAAAAAATATAGTAATATATAAGTACTTACAGGATCTAGAGGTTATTCAAATGTAAATCTGTCAAGTAGAAGTGTAGGGAGAATTGGGGGTCATGATGAACATAAACACGTAACAGACACACGATGGGAAGCGACACGAACCAGACGCGAACTGAGAGAGTACTGTAGCGGGAGCGGATAGAGACGAGTGCGCGCGTCCTGACAGGAGGCCGGCTGTTCTAGTGGCTGCACTTGTGAGGCGCGCGCGTCAAGCCGTTTGTCCTGGAGCTGGTTCCTCATTCTACTGTCCGATTGCGTTCTCACTTAGGTCTCTCCATAGTAGAGATATTATTTCAAAATTTTCATTCTTATGATGTTGCCCGGGCTTTAACTAAGAGGTCAAATCGCCTACTACCAGAGCGCTCTTTTGACGCTTTGGTGGAAATGAGCCCGATTCTACTATGGGAGACCTAAATGTTGCCTACCCTAAATGTTTATTCACCTAGGGGTCTTTAAGAAGTATCTGACATCGTACGATGTTTTATAATTAATTTATATATATATAAATTATATAAAATTAAAGTTTTGTTTGTAAATTGCCGGAATGAATTTTCTATTTGTTCATAAAGCCTTGAACAGGATCAGTTAAATTTCTGTCTGTATGTTTGTTTGTTTGAGCTTCACGGGGGAACGGCTGAACTTGTCACATTTTTTTTTTTTTTTTTTGACAGAATATAGGCTAGTGGCATTGAGCAGGAAGGAGTGCTACAGAGCTAAAGAACGGTTAATCTAATTTTCGTGAAATAGTCGTGAAAGTAGCATCCTTATAAGTCCGGTTACAGTTACTAACCGAGAACGCTGGGTTACCTGCTATTATTAAGTATAAGTCATTTTTTTACATTTGTTTTTTAAATTTATCTATGTAAAAAAATTCATATTTATTTAATTGTTTTATTATTATTATTTTTTTTTTCGTTAAGACCTGAGGGATATTGGACAGTTGCAATGCTGAGGATATCCAAATTCTGCTCACAACCAAATTGGTTTAAGGACCAATACAAGCAACCGGCCTGGAATTTTGCGACATCAAATTAGAATTAATAACTAGATATATAAGATTGAAAATAGAACCGAAATATATTTGTAAAAAATAAATTAATGAAAAAAAAGTAAGCAGTGAAAAGCGAAATCAGTTAAGTGAAAAGTGTATTAGGATGTCTTCTAATGTTATATATTTTGGTAGGGCTGTGTGTACAGGGATCTGAACATCCAATGCTCTCAACCCTTCCCTGAGCTCAGTAAGCAAGCACGTATACCACTGAGCTACCGGAGTCTAAAGACAACAAAAAACCAAATCTGAGAGAAGGACCATGTGAACAGTTGACTGCAACACAAGCTCAACCTTAGATTTGTTCAAAAGTCAGGAACACCTGGCTTGGGGTAAGTCAGTATTATAACTCACCCGTCCACCGTTTGAAAAAACGGTGGACGGGTGAGTTATAATACTGACTTACCCCAAGTCATACGAAATATAGGGAAAATATATAAGAAATTCTATGCAGTTTTCTAAAGGAATTTAATCTTTTCGAGCTCCTGATTCCAATAATGAAAACAAAAAAGTCGGTGAGTCACAAGGCTATTATAGGGTTTTCGGCGGATTCCGCTGAAAAAATAGTAAGTGTCGTCCTTTTGGGGTTTTCACTTTACATATGAAATTTCGTGTCAACACATTCATTACAACGGCAGTTATTACAGTTTGTATGTTAAGCCTCCCCCTAATCCCCTCTCACGTTTGGCCGATTTGGTTGAAAATCAATAGGTGTCGTCCTTAGAGGCGTCCGGATGCACATAGAAAATTTCGTGTCGATACATTCATTCTGTCGTGAGTTGTGTTCACATACACCCAGAAAGACAGACTTTTTTTTTTTTCCTTTTTTGGAATCAGGAGGTCGGAAAACATGAAATTCCGTATTGTATTTTTTTACCGATTACATAACTTCCCCTATACTTTGTTTAGTTGGGGAATTTAAAAAAAATTAAATACTTGCAGTTCTTATTTTTCCCGACGAAAAGGAAAACACCAATTTTCCTTCTTCAAAGGGAAGTGAAATAGTGTAGTATAATAAGAAATTAACATATTCTAGAACTGGCGGTACCTCGAGGACTGTTCCTCACACTAAAACCATAAGTTAATTTAAACAAAACCAGAAATTAAATATTCATTATATAAATTGGGTTAGAATTCAATGAATACTTAACTTGTAGCATTAGGCTTCTAATTTGCGTAGAGAATGAGTTAGATTCTTAATGAAACCGTCTCGCCCATTCTATATTTAGTCAATTAAATCGATGTAATGTTGCTAAGGAGCCAATTTTGATGCTATATTATAAAATCCGCTAAAAAAACTATACCAAATTTTTTCCCTGACTGGTAAAGTAGAATTGTGAATCACGGAGCAAGAAGTGATTGTTCAGCTTCGTGAATTAAATATAAGTAACGTTATCTTCATGGAACGGAAATAAAGAGAAATATTAGCACATTGTCTGTTCATTTTTTTTCAGATTAAAGAAAGAATAAATAAAACAAGTGAATCAAATTCATTTTGGCATGAAGGCCAGATATCATTCACTAAGGTCATAACAGAATAATAATGTAATTCTGTATTATATGCTAATTTAATAAGTAATAATTAAAATAATAATAAAGGTAATGCATTAATATATATATATATATATATATATATTTTTAACTACCTGTACCTCCTTTAATATAGATTAAATCGAAATATGGAAATAATTATTTCCACTTCCTTAGCTGTCTGTGTAGAAATCATGAAAACATTGGAGCTGTCTGTGTAGCAATCATGAAAACATTGGATGTTTCACTGGAATTTCATGTTTTCCGACCCCTCAATCAAGAATCGCCGGTGAATTACAGGTAATGTACTTCCCCAGCTTGATTTAATTAATTATGTTTTCGCTCCAAAACCACAATCGACCTTTTGGGCTAAACAAACATCATAAATTCTCATAATATCGATATATTCATCTCATCGACAGTTTTGAGGGACAGACCCCTCTGATCCCTCCCTCCATTTGGATTTGACTGCGAATCAATAGGATTCTGGATATAGGAGTGCATATAAACGCTTGCTTCGGCGACTGAGACCTCACCTCCGCCCTTTTGTTTTCCCACAGGAGCTGTCCAGGCGGGAGAAGATGACCCTGACCAGACTTGCCATCGGTCATACAAGACTCACTCATGTCCACCTCCTGGTAAAAGGAGAACAACCCCGATGACGATTCTGTGGATATGCTTTAACAGTGCGCATTTAATAGAGGATTGCGATGCGCTGACAAACCAACGAGAAGCTGCAAATATACCTGCGAACCTCTTTGAGGTTTTCCAAGAGAACTCTCCGCACTTCAGAAATCTTCTACGATTCTTGAGAAACGCAAAAATGTCCAATGAATTCTGGATTGTGTTGATTAATGCCTATGTTGCTCGCTCCACCTTGTGGTAGGTAGCGGCTTGTGATGAATAGTGAGACGAGATGGGCCACTCTCTGATGTGGAGCTCTGGGCCAGCCCACTCAGTGTCTCCTGAGACAGAAACGCTAATGGCCATAGTAGCCGACGCGTTAAAAACAAAAACATTAAGGCGTAGTCATGGTCCACGCCGTAGATTTTACGTGAAAAGGTCGGGATAAAATCATTTTTCATTTTCTTTTCGATGCTGCCGTAGCTCTTGCATTTGCTCGGCACTAGACTTTTTAGGTTTTTTAAATTCCTTTTGATGCGAGCTTTCTCTGATTTGCGTTTTCTATAATTCCGCGCATATTTACGATTCATATGAGACATCTTTAATTTTTTTTTGCAATTTTCAATTTAATACAGATTTTTACATATATTTCGGTGAATATTTTAATTCTTTCACACCTAGTAGTGCTCCTCAAGCTCTTTACAATGACACCTGAATCAACGTCCTATCTAAACGCGTTATCACGCTACACTAATTTCTAATTTTACTCAACGCTAATTCGCAACAATCGTCCGCCGGCACCCACACTAGCCCGATAACGTCACCGGCAAAACAAACACTTACAGACATGCTCTATCCGACCGGCTATCACTGTGCTTAACGAGCAAATAGACGTTTTCACGTCAAAAAAAAAAAAAAAAATCTTGCTTGGATATATTCATTCTATAGGGAGTTACCGTTTATCTTCTCTGTTGTTTCTATTTAGCACACACATTACATTACTTATGACCTTGTTTGTGCTGCCTCGTGTTTCTTTTAAATTGATTCTATTCAATACATTAGATAGTGCACTAATTATGTTTCTTTCTTCTTTGGCGCATCAACTACGAGGTTATTAGCGCCTCTTATTTATTTAGCGATACGAGCCTTGAATACTAGTATTGAAATGGCTCTCCATGATGTGACCTACACCACGGATCTCTGAACATCTCGAGAGGGTGGCGACTGGGACAGGAGGCCGCGACCTGCAGCCCTCAGAGAGAGGCCAGCTCTCTCTCCTTAACATGTGCCATTTCTGTCTCTATCCAGTAACTATCCAAACTGAGCCGGAAAAAGAGCTACCTAACGGAGTGGAGTACTCGAAAATCCTTCACACTTTGAGAAACTAAACCAGGAGAAAAGAGTCTTCGGTGAATCACCGACAATGTACTTCCCCAGAACGGTCGACCGTTTGTGCTAATATCCAACAGTTGACTTACATAGGAGCTCCTAAAATCTCATACTAAACTTTGTGCCGTTAAATTCATTACATCGGCAGTTATTAGGGTTTTTGTATTGAGCTCCCTCCCCTGAACCTCCTTCCCTTCAGCCGATATCGCCGAAATTTAACAGGTGATGTCCTCATTGGCTTTTGACTTCAAATGTGAAATTTCATGTCCAGACATTCATTATATCGGCAGTTATATATATATATATGCATACTACATATGAATGAGCCCTCCCGATTTCTGAAACATCCTTATGTTATGTTGGTAGTTTGGATTCAGATATGATGATTATGGTCTTATATGAGTAGAGATGAACAATTTCTTAATGATATTCAGCGAAAAAGGTCGAGTTAGGAATATATGGTATAGGTCGACCTTGTGGCATATTATGTCCAGACCCTCCAAGCCCGGGCTACTTCTGTCCAGAGAGCCTATAAAATATTTTTAGTAGATAATTATCAGTAGTTTTTGTATTTTTGTTTTCATTCAATATTCTTCTAAAAGCCATTTGGTTTCACATATAGCCTTTTTTGTTGTGCCTCTTTGTGTCTTTTTTAGGATGATCCTTTTAGGATTTTTCACAAAGATGGAAGTGCTTTATTCCCGTTGCTCCTTTGAATATACTTTGTGAAAAAGGTAGACAGCTTGACTCTCGAACAGCTAGAAAATTAGAATGGGAATTGTTTGAACGACCAAACTCACTTCAAGTTCCTACATCTGTTAACTTCAATAAGTTAATATAACATATTGTGTATTTTTATTATAAAGAATATGTACACATTTTTATCTTCTTATTTTACTTCGATTTTACTTCGACCCACTTCTGAGCTCAAGGTTGTGGGTTCGTAACCCGACCGAGGCCCTTAGTTTATTTTATCTGGGAGGTAAAATAAACTTAAGCACGCCGTCCTTCGGATGGGACGTTAAGCGATGGTCCCGAGCCTGTACGATGTCAGGTACTCGTTAAAGACCCCTACCCTAGATGAATAAAAAATTTAGGGTAGGCAAAATTTAGGACTCCCACAGTAGAGTCGGGCTCATGTCCACCAGAGTGACGAAAGAGCGCTCTGGTAGTAGGCGATATGACCTCGTAGTTAAAGCCCGGGCATGAGTCATAAAACCTAAACCAACCTACTTCGATTTTATGTCATATAGACCATATGTTTTATATACTCCATGTATTCTGCTATAAACTCCATTCATAGTGTTTGCTTCATTTTCATTTTTTTTAAATTTCTTACATTTTCTTGATTTTATTATTATATTTACCTCATTTTATTATATTATTGACAACACAAATATATGTAAATGTTATGTTAAGGCAGGACTTCTCTAGGTGACAGTGTGTCTCAGCCTTAGTCTCAGATAACCTGACGATTGTTTAAGTATGTCAACTTAGCAAACTTAATATCATTTTTGAAGTTTGTGCTGACGATGGCGTAAACTGAAACCAGTTCACTTTATGTATATATTATTGTGAAATTAGACAATATAAAAGTTGAACAAGTCCTTTATTTTACTAGTTTTCCACTAAATCGACACAGATCGCAGAAATGAATTTTGTAGGGTATTTTTGTACTTTTTATTTGCCTATTTCGATCTTTTTTAGAACATAAATAATGGGTTTCAAATGAAAATAATTATTGTATATCTAGAGTTACAATGTTAAGTTGGTCTGGTCTAGACATATTCTTGAAGGGTATTTAGATTTTAATGATTTAATGGCCGCACTTCAAACTGAAGGCGCCTTTAACTTAAGTTTGTATAATATGGTGGTTTACCAAACACACCCCTCATGGCCTCCAGAGAGATTTATAAGTAGTTATATTTAAGAAATTGTATTTATACTTTATTTATTTGACAAATTTTCTCATTGCAAATTTATTTTTAATGTAATTGATTTGACTCAATTTTAATGTTTTTTGGCTTATGGTCGATGCATATTAGCCAACTTTTAATGTTATATGACTTGCTATTTTAATTTGATAATGCTCGAAATGGGCAAAACGTCACGTTTAGTGAAAAAAAAAAACTTTGTGGAGACGATAAGGTCAAATGGTGTGATTTTAAACCATGTTATCCAAATTAAAACTGAGACCAGTTCTTTGAGATCAAATAACATCATTTACACATTTATCCTTAGCCCCAGAAAGACAATAAATGATGTTGTATGTTTTCACTAGAGAATGGAAGGAAGGCGGATTTAACAGAACAATTCAGGTAAGTTATTGGTCGTTGAGCCTGAGAAGGAAGAAAGGCGATGTGGTCTGTGGCGAAAGGTTGCCAACTTTGTCCTGTCCGTCAGGTAGAGCAATATTTTCAACATGTCTGCGGATATGATAACTCCAGATAAAATGAATATATCGACATGAAATATTTTATGTGGATCCAGAAACCCACAGCTATTTATTATATTATAACGACATCTATTGAATTTTTGCCGAATTGTCTAAAAGGAGGGGGAGCTCAAAGAAAAGTAAAATAATATGCCTCTTGCCCCAAACCGCCTTACATGCTATATAAACTATATTATCCAGGAAAATTAATCTTTCTGGGGAACCAGTTCTAGAAAAAAAAACTGCACCTTATTGTACATCTTTCAAGTGTGACAATTAAAATATATAAGTGGTGTTTGTTGTGGTTTTATTAAACGAACGGCTGTTCAGCAATGAGTTAATTTAAATGCGTCTGAACAAACTAATCCAATTTACATCTAAATTGCCAAATCGAAACTGATCATTAACAGTAGGTATTGACCTGAGAACTAACGAGCATCTCAGAAAAAATACTAAAAAAGTCCTGAAGGTTTATTTTTTTATATCTCATTGGTCTGCAGTTAAGGATTGTAAAGAAAAAAATGTATCCACCATTTTAAAAACTTACATAGTATAAGTGTATTATATAGATATAGTATATAATATAAATAATAATAATAGTAGGTCAACTATTGAATATTAGAGCAAACTTTGGAGGAGGAGCGACAAGTTAATTAATTAATTCGTTCTGGGGAAGTAAATTGCCGGTGGTTCACCTAAGATTTATTTATATTAGTTTTTATTTTCTCATTTTACAGTTATTTATTTACATTTTGAACCGAGCCGGTTTTATTCAACAGCTAATGATTAATGTCCATATTGTTTGAGAGGGCGCCGGTAGCTCAGTGGTATGCGTGCTTGACTTCTGAGCTCAAGGTCGTGGGTTCGTAACCCGACCGAGGCCCTTAGTTTATTTTATCTGGGAGGTAAAATAAACTTAAGCACGCCGTCCTTCGGATGGGACGTTAAGCGATGGTCCCGAGCCTGTACGATGTCAGGTACTCGTTAAAGACCCCTACCCTAGATGAATAAAAATTTAGGGTAGGCAACATTTAGGACTCCCACAGTAGAGTCGGGCTCATGTCCACCAGAGTGACGAAAGAGCGCTCTGGTAGTAGGCGATATGACCTCGTAGTTAAAGCCCGGGCATGAGTCATAAAACCTAACCTAACCTCTATATTGTTTGTAGTTCGTGAAAGCATACTTTGAGACGGTAAAGCTCAGTGCACTCTCGTCCTCACAAATTCAAGAAGGGAAATGGTCAGTCAAAAAAGAAGCAACATTTTTTGTAAAAGACGATTTTTTTATAGAACCAATCGTTTTTGCATAAATCAAGGAAACGTCTGAAAAAAAGAAAGTGAACCGCTCGACCGATCTGGCTGAAATTTCAATATAATACATTGTGACCGGAGGGAGTTTCAGACTTTTATCTCTATTAGAAGTGTCTGAAAAAGCGATGGACAAACTTGACGTCAAACTGAATTAATATCAGTTATATAAAAAATACATACAAATATTCTACTTCTCTGGAAACATTTCTTTATTAAATTATTAATGAACCCATGGCACTAAATATATTCCCTGAATAGTAATTGAATGTTGAAAATCAACATTCGAATATTAAACAACATTGAATTTCAATATTCATAAGATGTATTATTATTTTATTTATTTTTTCTAACTTCAATATAAAAAAAAGATAAAGATAAATTTTGTTGAAAAATTTTTTAGTTCAATGTGCGATTAGTTTTTGTGTTTTTCAAAGTAATTTTTTTTTTTTTAATTTAAAGTGTTGGTTTGCAGATGACGCCATGTTTTTTGTACTTTTTTAAGTAATAGAAAGTCGTCGGTGTTTTACGGGTATTTTCTTCCCCAGCAAGAATTAATGAATTCAGTTTTCGCTCCAAACGTAAAGCACGTTACAAATAAGGTGACTATTTGGTTGTGACGCTGAGGGATCTTTTGGTAATAGGGTTAAATTAGGTGAACATTCAGTCCGGGCTGTTGACCGAACCCAATTTAATCTGACAGAAAGCTCTAGACACAGCCAAGGGCCCTTGAAGTCCGCTCTGAAGGAGACGCCGGGTTCGAAGAATAATGAGGTGAGTGGAGTACATGCATTATGTAAAGACATTCAAGATAACAACTATAATGGATATAAGAGCAAGACAACTAATTTAGTTTGTTATTGTTGTGAGCAAAAGAGAAGATATCAATGTGCATTGTCAATATAAACATTTTAAATGCATAGACAGTGTGGAGGCACGGAATAGCTTGACGATATCATATCTGGGCGGATTGAAAGGGAGCATTTGCAAAATTTAAAAGAGGTATTCAATGTTCTGACTGCGAAGGAGATTCGGTTCAATAAAGATAAGTGCTAATTTCTTAAAGATCAAGTAGCAAAGGGACTTCATTAAACGGATAGTGAAATTAAAGCAGTGTTGAATATTCCTCGACCGACAAACAAGTCTGAATTAAAAGCCGGTTCTTACCAGGGATATCCTCTCTATTAGATCCCTTGTTTGAGGGTCTGGAAAAGCAATTAAGGTGGAGCTAGGATAAAAATTGTAATGAGGAAGGGCTAAGAAAGCCCTGGCATCCAATGTTACTTACACACTACAAGACTAACCTGTCTTTGGTAGTGGCCTGTGATGCTTCATCCCTGGGCCTTGGGGCAGCCTTATCGCATAAAGAGGAAGGTGACGCGCTGTTTTCTAAAGAGACGCTCTCTCTCGGGTGGAGGGTTAAACAGTTGGATCCGTATCGTAGGGGTGGTAAGTTCACTATTGTAACTGATAATAAACCGGTAAAGGCGATTTTTGACTCTTTAAAAATAACATTGCCAAAGCGGCGTCGTAGAGGATTCAACGATGTGGTTTGCCTTTGAAGGCTCATAATATGATATTGTGTACCGCAGGAACGCATTACAGTGCAATGTGGATGAACTCTCCTGGTTATCATTGAAGATAGAGGTGGTGTGGCTGGAAACTAAAGGGGATATTACTGGCCAGCTCATGGCAAATATGGGAAACTTAGTGAGTTCTATCCAATGAAAGATGAAGTTACTTTAGAAGATGGAGTATTGCTCTGAGAGTATTCGTCCCTGGAAGCCTTCAACCTAGAGTATTCGAATTCATTGCACAGTGGGCATCTGGGTGAAAGAAAGATGCCCGGTCAATGTGGCCAGAAATAACCAAGAGAGCGGTGTAAACATGCGACGAACGCCTGCTGAATCAAAGGGAGCTGGTCAAAGACACAGTGGAGGGGGTTAGAAGCAAAGGGATGTAAGTGACAAAAATGTCATTTCGAGATATTTACCTTCAAAGTTACCTATAGTAACATCGTAAATTCAGGTATTACCCAGGTATTTTTCACTAGATAGCATTATTGGTACTAACAGTCGTTCTGATCATTAGCCAGTAGTCAGGGTAGGTGTCAAGGGTGTGTGTCACACACATATCTCAATTTCAGCCGATTCGTCACTTACATCCCTTGCTTCTAACCCCCTCAGTTTATCTGTGGGGGTGGTTGCAGGGCCCATGGCAGTGGCTACATGTCAATTATAAGAGACCGTTTATGAGAACTTCTCTCTTAGTGGTAATAAATGCTGACTCGGTAGCCGGAAGTTATCAAGAAGCGTTTCCACAACCATAGACTCCACGGTTACTATGGCCTCCACCGGTGGTAGGCATACCCCTAAAAAAAGACACCTCCACGGTAAGTGTACTAAGGTCTCTTTTTGCAAGGTTTGGAAGTGATAAAGGACAACGGGACACAGTTTGTAGAGGCCGACTTTGAACGATGAGAGGAAATAATATTAAGTCCGCTCCTTACCAGCCCACGATGAAGCGATTTATGCAGATTCTTGAACGGAACCTGCAGGCCAAGAAGAACCAGGAAGACACTTTGCAGAAGAAAATAGATATATTATTATTTAGCTATAGCGTGGCCTGGGCAGGCTCCTAGCGAGTTGATGGGGAGACAGGTGCACACACAGCTGGAAACCTGATGGAAAGTTTGAGGTCGAAAATGAGTAAGACGCAAGAGGCCGTGGGGATTGAACTAACTTCTTTAAGGAATTTTGTGTAGGCACGAGAGAAAGGGCAAAACCCTGTCTTACACAAAAAGTTCTTTCTGAAAGGAAAGATTTTAGGATTAGGAAGAATGTGAAAGGAATGACTTCTCTAAGCTTCCACCGTAAGCCCGGGTTTCATACTTTGTGAAACGCTTCTTCAACGGCGAGAAAGGCCCCCGAGCGATATTGATTTTCCTCCAGTATGGATACAACGATGTTTAAAATGCGATGGCACTGGTGTGTGGTTTGAGTGTGTTTTCAGAAACCAAATTGACATTTTGACCATACACTATGGAAAGGATTCTCCTGAGAAGAACGTTTGCCAGGAGAGGAAGGCAGCAAATGGGTCTATAGAAACTGGGGTACATGAGGAGGGTCTTGTTTGGTTTGGGGAGCCTTCTTATAAGAGAGTGCTTCGTGACATGAGTGGCACCAACGACGGAGGATGGGCGCGTGAATGTATCTTTGAAAAATTAAGGATTTCTTCGAGAAGTTTCTCAGAATCTGTATTATTAATGTTGTTTGCTCTAAAAACACGTCTGAAGAGCTGATCGAATTTTCATGAAATTTTACATAATAAAGCATCTTTGTAAGCCCAATTGAAACAAAGGCTATATGGCGGCTCATAATTTTTAACAGCAGGGGTGGGTTGTGGGGGAGGGTAAACATAAAATGAGTGGTAGCTACTCTTTAATGTATATACGGTTAAACGTATTTACATGAAATTTAACATGTATCATTATTATGTCCTGTTCAAACATGAACTATGTGACATATTGAACATGACGGGGGTAGTGTGAGAGATCCAAAATATAAAATGAGTAGGTACCAGTGGTTCACAAAAATTTTAAATCTAATCCAAAGGTATAAATTATCTTACTGGGTTAACAGGGGAAATGAATAGCATAGAGTAAGAGAACAAATATTTGGGTTTATTATACTTAAGCCTAGAAAAACTTCTGACAATTTGTATTTGTATTGTTTACGTATAGAATAAACTACGTGCAAATAGTCAGAAGTTTTTCTTAATATGTGAATTTTCCGTGATTTTTCGTAACTTTGGCAGCTTCTGACAACCCTTTAGCTTCTATTTACTCTTCTGACAATGTTTTCCCTGCTTTTCCTCATGCTCTTCGATACCTATGCAAATTTTCAGCCGTGCCAATCGACAGCTTTTTTTGTCGGGAAATCTACACGTTTGATCGCCCGCCCACGCATTTAGCTTCCAGCGCGTCTTCTGACTTTCGCTTTGCCGGCAGCAATCGAACCTTTTCCAGGTAAAATATTTCGTGGACCGAGGCATGTTGCAAGCTGTGTAGTCAGCTCTTAGACCATATACCGTTCGTGGTGAACGGTAAGGTGCGGTGCCTTAAGCCTAAAAACATTTCTCTCACTACTTTCACATCTCAACTCCTCAGACTTCACACCTCCACAACCCAACTTTGACTGGTCCACACTAATTAGAACAGCTGGTGGTCGTCTTTTGTCTTCTTTCGTTGGTTGTTTTAAAACAAAATGCAACTTCATATATTTATTCACTTATTTAGTTTCTTCACTGTTTTTATACAAATAAATATAGTTAATTTTATAATATTTTAATAATTACAATGCGTGCACAAGGTGGAGTATTGAGGAGACTTGAAGCTAGAATATATCAAGTGTCGGTGAGACGAGCACACCTAACTGTATTTGTATCATTCCATTCAAACAGATTTGATGAGACGACTCTTCAAATGTAATTACTCTAACACCCATCTTAACACATCTGACATATAAAGGAGAGATCTATGTCTGTCTGTACATCTGACATATAAAGGAGAGATCTATTTATGTCATCATGCTACACGTTTCTACATCGTTCGTCCTTTATACACTAAAATTGACATAAATGTGTATAATATATGCAGGGAGGTTATAGACTTATGTTGTATCTCAAACTGTTGACCACGAGGAAGAATTGTTAGGCTATCACATAAAAATAATGCTAGCTCTTTAACGATTGGTCGGATTCTCTTGAAATTTCACATGTAGCACCGGTTTAAACGTTCGACATTTCAGCAGTTTGGAGAGGGAGGGGAGAATCAAAACATATAATTATTGATGTACTAAAATCAGTTGAACAGTGATCAGTCTCATTCAGACAGTGGAGTACAGCCGGTTTGCTAAGACATGCTGTAAGTTTCATGCCACTCAGTGTACCCTACCTCCCACGTTCCTTTATGTTTCTCGTCTCTTGGCCTTTATTTGCTCTGTCTCTTTGCCTTTATTTGCTCTGTCTATATCAACTCTCAACTATTGTCCTCTCCTGATGAAGCTTTGGCCCTTCCAAACGAGCTGCTTATCAAACCCTGCTTTGTTTAGTATCGTCGTCAGACCGAAAGAACCCGTGGAGGGGTGATAAATGGTTCTGTCAGTCGCCCGAACAGAGAGCTTCCTTTAGACAGTTTGGAAAACTTAACAACTTTCTCATAATAAACAATAATATCTCATTTTGAAGTATCTATTTACATGTCTATTTGCAGTCTCTTATCTGTTACAGTAAATGAAGTTTCCGCTCTCCACAAAAACCGATATGGCTGAAAATTAATGTGTCTGAGGACTGCTCTTCAAATTTAGTTTATTTAAGTCAAACAGAGTCGAAAACATGATATCGAGTCGAATTCAGCTTCAAGGAATATTACTTTTCGAACTATCCATGCCAAGGCGTTTGAAAGGATAGGTCACACAATATTTCCAACAGAAAAAAATGGAGCTCTATATATGTAGTAATTTAGGGTAAGCAAAATTTAGAACTCCCACAGTAGAGTCGTGCTCCATGAGAGGTCTGTTAGTAGGCGATATGACCAAGTAGTTAAAGCCCGGGCATGAGTCACAGTAACTATGATTTGTATAATGGATATATCTCGATAAAGAAGGCTGTGTCTGTGGGACGCCGAAAGGACCTCCTACAGACTTCAAGATGGCCGCATTCCTACTCACCGAGTTATGCTACCCTCTTGTGTTCTGTCCAATCATCTTATTGAACCGCTTTACTCTATCATTTATTACGAGCATTCCGGCAACGTCCACCTGTTTATATAGGGTTTTCAGAGTCATGAATACGAAATGGTGTGACGACCGTAATACCTGGTTCCACCGCACTAACTATAGATGAAATATTCATTTACTTCAACATAAAAGAAAAATGAAGTGAATTTGCCGAAAACGTCAAGAACAATAGACTGCTCCTTAAAAATGGCAAGAAAGAGGCCAAATACAGTTTTAAGAATAAATAATAACAGTAGATCCATGAATCAGTGACCTCGCGAATATAAAAAAAAATGTATATATACCTGATTAAAGTGCATTCATATTTGAAAGCTTCAGAGGATATAATGAATTGTTTTGCCAACTCTCTATAGATACAGATTCCCATCTCAGAAGCCCTTTACAAGATTCAAAGGTTCAAGGTTGAAATGAATATAAATTTTTTTTTGGGACCGAGGTCCCCTAAGAATAAATACATGAAAGTCACTATAGTGGATAGAAACAAGAACAAAATAAATATAACTAAATAAGAAAATACAGTGAAATAGATAATGATGGAATAAGTAAAAGAATAAATAAATAAAATAATAATACAAAAGTAATTAGATTAACAGCTTCATTATGAAGAAATCATATGAAAATAAAGGTATCTAAATAAATATATAGAAGATAAAATAAATTTAAAAAAATATAAAAATCAAGATTATGGAGGAGGAGGAAATCTAGACATTTATTCTTTAACTTATTCCATCATTATCTATTTCATTGTATTTTCTTATTTAGTTATATTTATTTTGTTCTTGTTTCTATCCATTGTAGCACCTTTATCGCATTACTGATATTTTATATTATTTGTATTTATTGCTTGCAATAAAATTAATTTAAGAAAAACTTACGAATTTAAGAAAAATAAATAAAAAAAGGATGAAAATGAAAAAATGAATAAAATAAATACAAAAAAAAAAATGTTAAGGAGCGGGAAAGTATGGAGGAAGGGGAATAAAAGGCTAATCAGAGGAGAAGATTGTTTATTGAGGAGGAATTGGAAGAGCGAGGTTTTGAGGGAGGCCACGGAAGGAGAGTGACGGATGAGGGGAGGCAGGGAGTTCCAGAGGGAGGAAGCAGGTTCACACTGCACAAAGGTTCACACCCAAAAGAAGAACTTACCTAACTTAGCTCGTCGACAGACATTTTAAACAAAAGCTTGTTACGTAAAAGTTTTTTTACTACAAAAAACACAGAACTAAAGCACTAAGGTTGTTAAAAATAAGACACAGAGGCCTTGGAAAAACTGATTACTTGAGTTTTGTTTATAAAAAAAACTGACCAAATTACAATATTTTAGATTGTTGTCATTTTCCCACAATCCATTCCTGGGTAATGTCCTTGCAACGAATGCTCTGGTCTGAACTGTCCGCGTATCTCTTCTAGCAGGGCTAGGCGTAAGGGCTCATCAATATCTGCTCCTAAAGGTGTAATGCGTCTACAGTAATACGAGGCGACAACCCCATCCAAGACCAAGACTATGTGTGGAGCTCCGGCCAGTACTTGCAGCGCAGTCATAGAGACAATTCGATAATCTCTTGTTACCTTTAAAAGAGCTGCTCTCTGGGCTCTCAACAGCATCTTGCGCTGTTGCTTTGTGTGGCGATACCACCAACCAGCAACAGCATACCTTGCTACGGCCACGAATATTTCTGTGTAGATTGTCTTACACGCAGAGTAGCCAATTACACTAACAGTGCGCTAATGTAAATATTAAAAAATTTAATTTTCTTTTCGTTCTGAGAAAAACGTTTCACGACAACGCAATTTGATCAGAAAAAAAAATAGTCTGAATTTAAATGATGATATGCCTCATTTCCATGTGAATCATTAAAAATTGTAATCATCAATGTACTGTCGAAGAATGGTCTAGAAATCGCATGAGATAATATGAGGGAAAGTCAAAGTTTCCGGGCAATGCCGGGTAATACTGCTAGTTAGTCGAGACATATTAAAATCTGTCAGGTTATCTCTCTCTTACTTGGGTAAGGAAAGTGGAGGGGAGCAGTGTTGCCAATTCTCCAGTTTGACTCTTCTAAAGCATTCTTCCCGTATTGCTTCATTGAAAATAATTGTATAAATAACCTTGAGATCATATTTTCTGAAATAATAATAATTTCTTCATATGTAACAGTAACTTATAACGTATTTAATCAAAAAAAAAAAACAATTTATAAATTGAAATTTCAATTCCTACTCAACTAAGCTGGACAAGGCTATAGGTAAACATTAAATAAAATAATATCTTACAAATTCCGAAAGATATTTATTTTCTTGTCTACTCACCTAAACAGTTGTCTACAGTGAGAAAAGTAAAATGAGTTTGTTTTTATTGTTTTGTTTTTTATTATTGCTCAGTGGGAGGCTGGGGTGTGGTTCATATTGGGGGTGGCTTCTTGGAGCTCTTGCGGAGGGCTGGGGTGGGTTTGGCGGCGGAGGGGGCCATCTTGGCGGCAGCACCTGCTGGTGGCACCGCCCCTGGCGGCTTCCTTCCTGGCCCAAGTCGTCCTCCTCCAACACCTCCCATCCCCATCTCGTCCCGCCTGTTGACCGGTGCGCCGCCTCCACCTCCTGCTGCCGCCAGCCGCGTGATGGTCGGCCGGATCACCTTCATATTAAGTGAAAAAAATTAATTAATTAAAGAAAAAGTGGAATCTGTTTTTTTTTTTGTTAACGCATATGACATCTATTTATTTTCGTCTCTCTTTTTTTTTTTTTGCCTGATGTACAGTGCGTGTTGGCCATACATTATGTTCAAAAGGAAATATTGAGAATTACTAGCTGGGGTGTGACCGTTGCTTATCACATTTAGCTGCACAAATAACTACAATTTAAGAATAGTAGGACACATTTGGGTTAATCTTTTGGACGTCCCGACGCAAGGAATAAACAATTATACAATGTAAATGAGAAAATAATTATATTAAACAATATGAATTAACTAACACCAAACTGATATACCAAACATAAATAAACGAATAATACTAAAGACAACCACGCGTGAACACAGCCTGATAAGACACGAAATAAACAAATTCAATAGGTATGTCACAATACAGACAATAAACTAAAATCAGCATAAAATCATTGAATAGGCCTATTTTGCTGGTTTTCATACTCGTAAAGAGAAAAACAAGTCATATGTATTTAAATAAATAAAACAAACTTATTTTTGAAATATTGTCTATTCCACTAAAGATATATATACATATATAACTACCGGTTTCGGCTTTATACCATCGTCAGGTCTAGTTATGAACTAAGTCAGTTTGCAGAGAGCGACCCTTCAAATACATCTCAGGTCAAAGGGGGCTATTAGAACTTGGGAGTCCCCCGGCTGTACCGTTAGCTAACTCATGAAATATTTCTTAACAAAACCTAGTTCTAAATTTACATAAAACAATGTCACTAGACTAATACATGGAAAAATAACAAATAAATAAGTACAAATACAAGTAAATAATAAAAAATAGAAATAAAATTAATAACAATGTTAAGATTTAGATAACTTGAAACATATATGTGGAACCAAATATTAATAACAGATAATACAAACATATATGTGGAAACAGAACTGGTTTAGGGTGTTAACAAAGGGGAATAGTTGAAATAAATTTGGTCATTCATACAAATGTTCCTTATGTTAGCTTTATTTATTTCTAATTGTTCTAAGCTATTAAGTAGCCTGCTTTTTGGGCAATAATGGAGATATTTGATGCCTGTAGATGGGTCGAAAGTGTGGCTATTGTCAATTATGTGGGTCGCGAATGTAGAACGGTTTCCTCGGTTCTTTATTTCGGCCGTGTGTTCTTTAATTCTTTCCTTTGTTTTATTTATTTATTACAAGTTTCCACAATATGTCCGCGTTTCTCAACTTAGAAGTTATCATATGTATTTAACTAACTCGGTTTTAAAATCTTAAAAAAATACTTACGTACCTACTGTACTCTCATAATTTTTCCATTTTATATCGTACAGGATTTATAAGGATGCTACAGTTCATGAAAAACTGATCATTTGTTAAAATGTTATCACTCATAACCCAAAATCTAAGCGGATCTAAGTTATTAAGTAAAGCAATTGCAGTCCTTGGGCACTATTGGCTACTACTTTCGTTGGGCGCTATCGGCTACTACTTTCGTTTGGCACAATCGGCTTTTACTTTCGTTGGGCACAATCGGCTACCACTCTCGCTGGGCATTCCTATCAGCTACTACTCACCTTGGGTACTATTGGCGATTCCATGACCTTCTTCCCCCGACCCTTGGCCACGGGGGGCAGAGGTTCCTCCTCAGACGAGCTGCACACTTCTTTCAGTTTCGCCGCCCCTGGGCCCATCTTTTTTGACGTCTCTTTGCCTTTTCGTAGCCACTCCTGCGCCCTCCGGTCGACAGCCTGCATCTCCTCCATTGTGTTGATTTGAGGAGCTTTTGATGATTTGACTGATGATTTGATTTTGTCAAACTCCTTCTTGGCCCGTTCTTTGTAGCGATCTTTTTTCGCTTTATTTTCTTGCTCCGAGTCAGAGTCGGTGTACTCTTCAGAATCCGAAGTGCTGATTTCGAAATTCATAATGCTTTCAAGTTTTCGACGCATTTCATCATCTTTTATACCACCAATTCTAAAATTCAAAAAATAACGAAATTAGTATAACTGAATAATAATAAAAAGTCGACGGTGAATCAGTTGCGTACTTCCCCAGCACGAATTAATCAATTACGTTTCCGCTCTCCCTCCAAAGCCTCATCCGTTTGGGCTAAAACTCAATATTTTACAAACTTGTGACTTCTGATTTCTCGTGCTAAATTTTGTGTCGATACATCATATATATAAAGCTGAAAATGTCTGTGCGTTGTGCCGCTATAACTCACGAACGGCTTGATGGATTTGATTAATTTTTTTTTTAATTTGTTCGTCATCGTCTGTGGAAGGTTATAGGCGTATTAGTACCTCAATATCTGGTCCATCCCAGCATCCACCCACGCAATCTTTATAACTCAAAAACCACTGCAATGATTAATGAGGAATCTTTTTGAATAGATAAGTTTTATCTACCGGAAGGTTAAGGTCTATTTTTTATACAACCCCTGGTCCATCCCAGCATCCACTCACGCAATCTTTGTAACTCGAAAACCATTGCAACGATTAATGAGAAATCTTTTTGAATAAATTAGTTTTAGCTCCAAAGCTAGCGTTACTCCAGTTGAAGGACTATAAGCCTTATTCCGTATGAATAATTGAAAATTATAACATCATGAATGTACTTGTCGAGGAACTGAATAGCCTTATAGTTGATATTGGGAGAAAAGTCAAAGTTCCCCGGGCAACGCCGGGTATTACTGCTAGTTCATTATATAGGCAAATCATTATATAGGTGTTTGAGTCGAGCCCCCTTCTCTGCCCCCCCCCCCCCCCCCTTATAAGCGAAAATAACTTTTAATATATTTATTTTTTGCTTTACCTCGTTTTTTTTTTTTACATATTTTTACTTCCCCATCTATTTAAAAATTTACTCCTCCTGAATCCAAAAATCGAAAATAAATTCATGTTTTTTCATGTGTGTCTTATTGTCGACACAATATCACCCGATAGAATGGAACTATCGTCATGAAATGTTATTAATATGTGGAAACAAAAGCCAAAAGATTTTATAGCGAAGACACCTGTTAATTTTCAGCCAAATCGGACAAAGGGAAGGGAGGGTTTTAGAGAGAGCTTTACTCCAAAACCCTTTTAACTGAGGAAGGAATTGATCTGAAATTTTACACGTGGATTCAAGAGACTCTGAATAAGTTTTCTACTTAATTTAAGCCAAATCGACGGAAGGGACTAGAGGGGGGGGGGGGGGGGGGGGAGAGAATCAAAAACCCTAATTATAATAATAATAATAATTTTATTGTTCAAAGGGATCCCCCCTATACAATACAATTGAGTCAGTGACCATTACTTTTACAATATTGACATTAACATTTCCAAAATTATATATTGGTCAGCTGGACAAAAATGACATAGGTACATAATTACAGGAACCTTTAACAAACTAAATAAATAACATGAATAAATACAGTATAAATAAAATAAGTACTATACTATGGAAGTTAATAATAAGTTAGTTATAATAATAAGTTATAATAAGTTAATAGTAATATACTATGGAAGTTAAATACATTATTCATTAACAATGAATGATCTTAGTTTCAGAGCGCTGATTATGTAATGAAAAATGTTTGAGATATCATTCTTATTATGGGCCAGAAGTAATGTGTGAAAGTTGGATCGGTCTATACTGACACTCTGAGGCAGGAAGTGGCTTCTAATGGGGGAGTAGATCGGACAGGATATTAATAGGTGGTATAAGTCTTCCAATTCGTTTTTGTTGCAGATCGTACAAAATTCTTGGGGATTAACGGTGTATACATTATTTTTGTAACTGATTTTTAGATAGTACTTGCCAGAGGAAACCCTAATTAGTGCCCCTTCAATGTTTAATAACAAGTTCCTTGCACCTTTCTATTGGTATTCAGGGAAATCGACCGGGTTTAGGAGTGCAAAAACACTCGATTACAAATAATTCAAACGGGAGATGTACACTGACGGTATTCATTGCCACTTTATTGGTCTTTAAAGCCGGTTTCCATTTATTTATTCCTTCAATACAAGGATAATAAATAACTCACATCATGAGATATAGAATAAATAATAGTCGCTTAAAATCTCATCACAACAAAACGACATCTTATTTGAAATGTGATCCTGGATTATCCTGAAAAGAAGTCCTTCAGCTCCCTTCTGCTCAGTCAGTTTGGATAGGATGAGTTCCTATAAGGACCCTAATCTGCCATCTCTTGAAAAAAGGCAGTGAGTAACTCATGGATTGTTTGTTTTGAGAAAATGGCGATCCGTACGGCATCCAGGGGACTTGGGAAATTCCAAGGTGACGAAATTTTAGTAAACGGGCTTGAAAAACAAGTCAGAATATAAATAAAATTGATTAGAACTGACTTATTCAAGTATGTCCCGGGACAAGCTGCATAACATTTATGGACAAATTCCGTAAACTTAATATTCCAACTTTTGATTTATTTATTGAGTTATCATTGAAATCTGTTTACTTCCCATCAGATGTGTTGCGGCTATTTTGTGTTTAAAACTAGATTTCTTTAGTAAATTATTTTAATGTTATTATTCATCAGAAAGATTATTTTAGATCAAGTTAGCACTTGTAGACCTTACAGACATTATCAGTTCCGTTTGAATCTGACCAATGATAATTCATATTTAGGCTTTGAAATTCTTTAGATAATCTTTTTTTTTTCATATGTGATAGTAAGATGTTCTGGGACGAAATTTCTCACAGAAATTAAAGACATTGTCTTACTACCTACTTTTTTTTAAAACCAGAACCGGTTTACGACGCAACAGCGTCATCATCAGTGGTTCATCTATGATAGAATAACAAAATATTGTGTATATTAGAATGAATGGTTTTGTATGTAGAGAGAGTGAGTGAACCTAGCTATCCCCACCCCTTACAACTATGCCAGTTGTCCTTTAACCGCTGAGCTGTGTGGGAGGGGTAAGTAAGTTCATAATTTTTATCTTGTTACTCTGTGCCCTGATGCTTTAAGAGTTATTTATACTTTTCATTATTTGTATATATTGTGATTCTATCATAGATGAAATGATGTCGCTGTTTCGTCGAAAACTGGTTCTGGTCTAAAATAAAAAAGTGGGAAGACAACGTCTTTTATTTCTATGAGAATCTTTTTTTTTTTTTGATAGAGGTGTTACTACTCATGACTTGATGAGGTCACCGCTGCGATCCATCTCTCTGTTGGTTTCATGTCATAGCAGATGTGATAATGGTGTGTTTCGTGTCGTTACATCCCTTCTAGCGGCACTAAGTAGGTTTTCTAAGCCCCCACCCCTCCAATCCCTTCCGTCAACTTAGCTTACATTAAGTAGGAGACTTACTTGGAGTTTCCTAAATCCACATTAAAATGTCCGATCAATTCCTTCACTACTTCACGGGGTCCGCCACTGTGGCTCATCTCCCTTTTCAGCTCAGTAATACCACTCGCCCCTTGAGATGTGACCAAGTTGGCGGAACACAGGTCACGTGTCAGTTCTATTGGTCTCATTACTTATCAGATGTGATAGTTGTGATACTACTCACCTCTTCATGACGTCGCCACTGCGGCCCGTCTCTCTTTTCAGCTCAGTAATACCACTCTCCCCTCTGAGATGTGACCAAGTTGGCGGAACACAGGTCACATGTCAGTTCTATTGGTCTCTTTTCTTATCAGATGTGATAGTTGTGATACTACTCACCTCTTCATGAGGTCGCCACTGCGGCCCGTCTCCCCCTCCACATCACCCATGTTTCCCTTCCGTTGGTTGTACAGCTCCTCGAAGCTGGGCTTGTTTTTCTTCTTCATGTTGGAGATGGCGTCCTTTAGTGATACCGGCACACCGGTGGTTCGAGATCCTCCGCCAACTCGTGCTTCCTTCTTGCCACCGATGGTCGCTGCCACTTCCTTCATCGCCACAGACGCCCGGCGATCACCCGCAGCTGTCGGACGCTCCGGTTGACCCACCGCCGCTCCTTTGACGGTTACTTTCGGTGAAGGTTTCTTCTCCTTTTTCTTAACTTCCTAGATGGACAAGATAAACAGAATCAATAAAATTTATAGAATACAGTTTGCTTCTGAGAGTCGAGCCACTATGGCTGCCTGCTACGGACGCTCGCGTTGTAGCACTTTGCAGGATAATTACCTTTTATTATTGCTAATTTTTATAATTATTTCAAAATATAATTTTTTTAAGGATCAACGAGAGTTATTATTTATTATTATTATTTTTAGGCAATACATCAAATAATCAAGTTTTGACAGTGAAATCGAAATGTAAGGTTTCAACTCTGAATTCATTGTGCATTCCGACATGTCAATTAGAAAAAAGAAGAATAAAGTGTTTTTGCGAAGCGAAATTGGGGCAACCAAAGGATGTAGAGGAAACCAAACAAAGATATAGAGGAGGGAGGGGAAACCAAACAAAGATATAGAGGAGGGAGGGGAAACCAAACAAAGATATAGAGGATGGAGGGGGAACCAAACAAAGATATAGAGGATGGAGGGGAAACCAAACAAAGATATAGAGGAGGGAAGGGAAACCAAACAAAGATATAGAGGATGGAGGTGAAACCAAACAAAGATGTAGAGGAGGGAGGGAAAACCAAACAAAGATATAGAGGAGGGAAGGGAAACCAAACAAAGATATAGAGGATGGAGGTGAAACCAAACAAAGATGTAGAGGAGGGAGGGAAAACCAAACAAAGATATATAGGAGGGAGGGGAAACCAAACAAAGATATAGAGGATGGAGGGGGAACCAAACAAAGATATAGAGGAGGGAGGGGAAACCAAACAAAGATATAGAGGATGGAGGGGAAACCAAACAAAGATGTAGAGATGGAGGGGCAACCTCAGACTGGCAGTACTCGATCAAGGGAACATGAAATATGTGAAAGGTGATGAAATATACCACAGGATAACATACCAAAAGTACTCCAGAAATGAGAACTACACTATATGACACATTTTGGTACGGTAGGTACATGTTCCTAACCATGTTGTATATGTATAATCTAAAACCAATAGACCTCATTTTGAGAAAAAGAAACATTCAAATCTGTGCATTTTGCAGAAATTATCATGAATCAAAATGAATGTACTTCCACACACGTCATTAGAAAGCCACTTTTCTTAATGTTTTGAGGGTAGGGTAAATCAGAATCTCTCATCTTATGTCGGACCCCTCAACAGACTTCATGTTTTGTTGTACTCCTCAGATATATATATATATATATATAGTATAGGGGAAGTTATGTAACCGGTCAAACATTTGATGCGGAGTTCTCAACGGAATTTCATGTTTTCCGACATCTAGATTCCAAATATGAAAAACAAAGTGTATGTCTGCCTGTCTGTGAACATAACTGCCGATAGAATGAATCTATCAACACGACATTATATATGTGGATCCAGAACCTTCTACCGACGACATCTATTGTTTTTCAGTCAAAACGAATAAAAACCACGGGGAGATTAGGGTGGAGGCTTAACATGAAAACTATAATAACTGCCAATAGAATATATCGATACAAATAATAGAATATGTGTGACACAAGACCCACAAGGACAACACCTATCGATTTGGTCAGCCAAATTGGTCAAAGGAAAGACGAAGATTAGGGGTGAGACTTAACTCAAAAACTCTAATAACTACCGTTGTAATGAATCGACACAAAATTTCATATTCAAAGTTAAAACTCAACGAGGACATAACCTATCATATTTCAACGATATTGACGACGTAAAATTTAATATGAGCTTTTAGGAGCCGCTGTGTAAGTCAACTGTTGAATATTAACGCAAACGGTCGACTGGTTTTGGAGGAAGAGCGAAAAGTTGATTAATTCGTACAGGGGAAGTACATTGCCGGTGATTCATCGACGATTTTTCTTATTGTTTTTTTGTTTGTTTTGTTTTTTATATTATATCATATTATATGATGGGCTACTTCCGACTGCTGACCGGGCACGATTTCCTTCAAGGACACCTCTATCGGATCGGAGTAGCGGACAACCCCTACTGCGTCCTCTGCGAGACAGAGCAGCACATGACAGGGCAGCATCTCGACGTGTGCTCCGCTCTCCAGGGCGTCAGAACTGCTATTAAAGGAAACAAAGAAATCTGCAGAGTACTGGGCTGCTAGGAGACGCATGGCGGAAATCGCGAGCGTACCGGCGTAGGGGGGGAAAAAATATCAAAAGTATTATATTGTATTATATTATATTATATTGTGGTAAACACTGTGCACGATTGGGTTAGGAAAAGTACATCAGAAATGGTTGTTGGCAAAGAAATGGTTAGTACTCCCAGAAGAGAAGAAAGAAGACAAATACCATCTGATAACTTTGTTTTATTAAATCAAAACTTTATTTGCAAGATGAGATTCAATCACTTCGTCAACTTATCCAGTTATATATGGAAGTAACTTGTGGAAGTTGAGAAACTCGGACATATTGTGAAAACTTAATAAATAAATAAATAAAACGAAGATTGTTCTATTTATTTATCATGGAAATAAATATGAAGTGGAAGTAAGATCACCAATATCAAGATAAACATTCAAAAAAAAAAGTTATCCTGGTATGAATCGGTCCATTTATCGAACAAAAATAAACGAGTGTGGGACTTTTGTTCGCGTCGTATGGTCGAGTTCCTGGGAGAAGTTGATGTGTCATTTGCACTCAAAACAGCGGATAAAAACCCAAAACAATATGGACAAAACAGAGGCAGACAAGGGGAGGAGGAATGTGTGAAGAGTGGATCTTCAGCCCATTGGAATGTGATCTTTTGTTCCGAAAATAATCACAACTTTACAGTTTCATGCCGTTTACTTAATGGAAGTACACGTTTCAAGGTCCCTTAAACACATTATCTGGGTGTGTGTGTGTTAACTCAAAAACGATTGTAGCTATGAATATGAAATTTGAAATGATGACGTCACATATGCCAACTTAGATTTAATTAGATTTTAGTCGAAATCATAAAAAAATGGAGACCTCTTTATTTTGAGGCCATTTTAGAAGACACTGCTTATACTCGTATTTATGACTTGAGTTGCAGAGAAAACTGAAAGTACGATTTTTTCAGGTCACCCGGATATGCGAGATAAATGCCGAAAATTGTCCTAAAATTATAAAAAAAATAAATATTTTTTTAGACGTTTGCATGGAACCATTCATAAGGATGTACATGTCAAATGGAACTTTCGATATTTTTTTTTAGGGCCCTTTTCGGAAATTACTGTAGAAATAAAAATTTAGTAGAAGATCAGCTATACTTTCTACAGGACATGAGGTAATGTTTATTATTTGTTTATTTATTATTAATTTTATTAATTCAATTATTATTTATATATTTATTTTTATTTAACATTTATTTATTTATTACCACAGTGTCTTACTCAGGGACTTCTGATATATTATGACAAATATTGTGTTGATACATTCCTTTCATCAAATTTTATTTGGGTTTATTAATTAACCCCCCCCCCCCCCCCCCCAAACCCTTCCTTCCATCTGACCGATAGACTGAAAATTGATACTTTTCGCCCTATGAGATTTAGGGCTTACACACCATTAGCCCTTAGTTGTAGAGAAAATTGAAAGGCACATTTTGTATTAAGTAAGTTCAGGTCTCCCGATATGCGAGATACATGCAGAAAACAGACCTAAAATTATATTAAATATATAAATGTTTTTATACGTTTGCATGGAACCATTCATAAGGATGTACATGTGGAATTTCATGATAATCCGATCAACCGTTAAAGAGCACCCAAAACAATACGGACAAGGGGAAGGGGAAAGAGAAATTCTATGTTTTAGAAGTTCACAGACAGTGTAATACTTTGGTACCGAGGGCAGGGGTCTTTAACGAGTACCTGACATCGTACAGGCTCGGGACGATCGCTTAACGTCCCATCCGAAGGACGGCGTGCTTAAGTTTATTTTATTTTTCGTTAACTAAGGACCTCGGTCGGGTTTCGAACCCACGACCTTGAGTTCAGAAGACAAGCACGCATATCACTGAGCTACCGGCGCCCTCACGTACTGATAGGTAATGCAATACTAGTAAGTAATATAACTAATAATATTAGTAAGTAATATAACTACGTGCAAATTGATAGTAGACACTATGTATGTTTGTCTATATACTATACGTCCGGATACTTACATACTATCTCTGACTACCTACATACTACGTCCGTCGGCCTGCATGCTAGGAACCTCCGGACACCTACTCTGTAGGTCATCTGTGACTACCCACATACTATATCCTATTACCTGCATACTAAGTACGTCCGGATACTTACATACTATCTCTGACTACCTACATACTACGTCCGTCGGCCTGCATGCTAGGTACTTCCAGAGACCTACAAACTATCTCTGACTATCTACATACTACATCCGGACATCTACATACTATCTCTGACTACATACATCCTTCCTGATCTTGTCCATCAGCTCCTTAGCTTCCTTCACCATCCTTCCTCCTTCCGACCCCTCGAAGATCTCGTTCCTCTTGGCGTACATCTCTTCCATTATCTTCCTCACTCTGTCACCAGCCCCTCCGTCCTCCCCATCACTTGAAGAGCTCGTCCACCCGTCTGAAGCCGTCGTTGGGTCGATGGCTCCCGAACGTTCATTTGGGAATGGATACGAATATCCCAACTTTTTGCTACCCAGTTTGACTGATTTCTATTCTTTCTTTTTTAATTATAAATATTTTATAAAGAATAATATTAAAATTACTTTAGTTTGCTTTACTTTGACTATCACCACAATTGAAGCCCCACAAAATGTAGATCAGAAAAATAATAGAAAAAATAGAAAAGAAATTTGTTTATCTTTGGAACGATTTAACCAAATGTTCTAACTAAATTCAACTGTTTCATTTTTAAAGAAAAATCATTAAATGATTCAATTGTTAACATTAAACCTGCCGGAAAAAAAATAAATTAAGTTAACATATTTTTTTATAAATATTACACCAGAACATATGCCTAATAAGGGTTATTTATATTACAGCCATTATATTATATAATTGATATAATTTGAGAACTAAATAATAGAAAAAACTAAAAAAAGGTTGTTTAAAAAAAAATGTATATATAAAATAGTAAACAAATCGAACTCAGGATCAAGGTAGGGCATGGTAAATCGTGATCCAGGTAGGGCATGGTAACTCGGGATCCAGGTAGGGCATGGTAACTCGGGATCCAGGTAGGGCATGGTAACTCGGGATCCAGGTAGGGCATGGTAACTCGGGATCCAGGTAGGGCATGGTAACTCGGGATCCAGGTAGGGCATGGTAACTCGGGATCCAGGTAGGGCATGGTAACTCGGGATCCAGGTAGGGCATGGTAAATCGTGATCCAGGTAGGGCATGGTAAATCGTGATCCAGGTAGGGCATGGTAACTCGGGATCCAGGTAGGACATGGTAACTCGGGATCCAGGTAGGGCATGGTAACTCGGGATCCAGGTAGGGCATGGTAACTCGGGATCCAGGTAGGGCATGGTAACTCGGGATCCAGGTAGGGCATGGTAAATCGTGATCCAGGTAGGGCATGGGAGTGGAGGAAGTAAAAAGGGTTTTTCCTCTAATTTTCATTGATATTTTATAGAGAAGTTTGAAAATGACAAACAGAGAACTCTAGATTCGTTCATAAGGAAAAATTATGTTTTGGACATGTTCCCTTTTCCTTAATTGGCACTGAAAGAAGGTAGAAGATAACTGAAGGGGACTCGACCACCAGTCTCTCTTGTACATGGTCAGGTCATGCAAGTGAGGCTCATGTTTACTCTTTAATGGCCTGCAGTATCAGGAATTCGATGCGGGGTTTTCAACAGAATTTTGTATTTTTCAACTTCCTGATAACAATAATGAAAAAAAATGTGTGTGTTTCTGAGAACACAATAACTCCCTATAGAATTAATTTATCAATATGAAATTGTATATGTAACCAAAACTCTCTAAGGACCTCACCTATCGATTTTCAGCCGAATCGACCAAAGAAAAAAGGGGGATTAGGGGGAGGTTTAACATAAAAATTCTAGTAACTGCCGGTGTAATAAATATATTGACACGAAATTTCATAGGTTAATTCAAAGCTCTACAAGGACGACATCTATTATTTTTCAGCGGAATCTGCCGAAGGGGAGGAGGGGATGAGAAGGGGCTCAAACATTCCAGTAACAGCAGATATAATAGATATATCGACATGAAATTTTATATTGAAATTCAAAATCCCATGTGGATGACACCTATCATTTTTCTGCGAAATCGATTGAAGGGAAGGGTGCTCGAATGAAATACCCAAGTGATTCATCGACAATTTTTTTTTTTTCTTTAAGACAACGATTTTTGACCCAAGAGCAACACAAAAATTACATTTTTACGCCAGGAACATTATTCAGAATTTGGACAAAAATAGCACGGACTTGGTTGAATTTTGGTATAAGATTTTTTTTTTTTATTGGCCTCGGCAGACACCACACTCGCCATTATATGTGTTTGTTATTAAGTTATTTACTATATCCATGGCCCCGGGAGGGAGTTCTATCTACGAAATAAAATTCACTCCCGGAAGGGATTCGGACCCGCAAACCATGGTGAGACCATGCGACCAAAGCCCCACACTCTAGCCCGCACGGCCACCATGGCTCCCTGGTATAAGTTTTGTAATTGTTAAACTGAACACTTGTCCAGCGTGTGTCTAGACAAATGGCGTCAACTACCAGAGATTGGTTATTCTTCACTTCCTAAAAATTGTAATGGAGCTAAATACAAGAAAATGAAATTGTACACAAATTTAGTCGTATTCATTCATTGTATTTTCATCAAGTCAACTTTTCGCTCGGAGTTGTCACCATAAAGTCAACAACCCGAAAGAAAACTCGCCATTCTCTTACCTTGAACGGGTGGTTTCGAAGTTTTTGGCTATTTTCTCGTAAACTATTACAAATATGATAAAAAGTCATAAGACCAAAATTGTAGACATTTTGAAAAACATTTCTTATGGCGGAGGTTATTTATATGTTCAGGAGGTTACTTGCTGGTTGCTACACAAAAGTACAAGTATACACAATTATGTATTCGGAGAGAAACATAAAAACTGATATAGTGTTCATGAAACTTGAACATGAAGCGTCCTTATAAACTCGGTTCAAACATAGGCCATGTGGGGGATCCCAAAATGTTGAACGGTAGGAAAGGGTGCCGGAAATAATATAAGTGTTATCAATTTAACGGCTCATTGGATTTTCGTGAAATTTCACATAGAGCATCCTTAGAAGCTTTCTGTTCTTTGTCCGGGACGTCACATGTAATCAGATTCAGATAAGGTTATAAAACGCAACGTTACTTCCCGGCAACTCTGGATAACCGGCTAGTTTTAGAGGGAAGAGGAGGGCTACATAAAGTTTGAGGGGGCCTCATGACCCCCCCCCCCCCCCCCCCCCTCCCGTCCCCTATCTACCATTTGTCAACATACCATCATTTATCAAATCTATCATTAATCAATCTATCCTGCAATTATTACTTCGATTTTCACTGAAAACAATTTTTCATATTTGTTTTAAAACTTCCAGAAAAAACTAACCAGCGATAAAGTGTATTGTCTTTAAAGGTAAGACAATACATACTTTTTTTTTTTTTTTTTTTAAGGAAAACCCATATTTTAGTACAGTTCTTACAAATATATCTCTGTATAACGGACAAGAGGCGGAGTGTGAAACAGGAGCCACCTGTTCCATGAAAGCCTTGATTTAGTTTTCACATACGTGGCATTATTACTTGCTGGAGTTGTCCGTTATAACCTATATCTATATATTACATCATCCAATTCACACCATTGTGTCTCTATATTTGTGCCTCTTTAGGAGAGTTTCCAGGGAGTACAAACCTATTTTCTTTCATAATCTAGTTATATTGCACTAGCTTCTCCTTTTTTGGACCATCTCCGCATTTTTATTTAATTGTATTTCTTATTTAATTCCATATTTACTTTTTTATTTCTAACCTATTACTTCACTATTTCATTTAATCATCTGTTTCATTCATTTATTATTTTTTACAAATAGTTCATATGTTAATGTAAACTATTATTTGAATATAGATCTTATCGCTTTGTAAAATGTCTACACCAGGCGGGGGCCCTCGGCCCCCGAACGAACCCCCCCCCTGATAATAACAGTAATCATACTTTAATTTTAAACTATAAAATGCAAGTTGATCCTACTGCTGTTAACTTGACATCACAACAAAACAATGTAAATCCCACCGGCCACGATAGTAATACACAAACACATACGCACTTAATTCACAATAACACATGCAATCAGAATTCAAACAAAATTCAACAGAACACTAACATATCACAACAGAACACTAACAAACCTCATCAGATTTATACTAGTGAGCTACAGTCACATACGGTTTTGCTAGAACAAGCTACGTTGCAACAAATGCAGTACGATGACATCTCTCATACACAGACAAGTAACACAAACGGTGTCCTTAAAAGACATAATGCTGACACCCCTCAGAGTTCAGCTAAAGTACACATATCAGAAAGCACAACACAACAAGATAAACATGATAGGCATCAACAAACAATATCAAGACTGAATAGTAATAGATTTAGTTCGGAAGACAGAGGACCCTACTACATATATGTGGAGGGTACAGGGCCTGATACCAGTATCGGGAAAATCCATTCTATGACATTTGGAAAGTGGCTCCATAGAGACGCCCAAATAGATATGAGTAAGATTAAGAATATATTTACCACTGGCAAGAATAGGATCAAAATTGAAACTGTGACTGGCGAATTCGCGAACTCGCTTGTCGATAACAAGTTTTTCAAAACAAAAAATTTATTTGCATTTGTACCGGAGCATTTAACGAGGCGCGTAGGAGTAATTCGTAATGTAGATGTGTCTCTCAGTGATGAGGAAATATTAGATATGATGACGTCTTCTGTCAAACCTGTATACATTCGTAGACTTAAAAAAACAGAGACCATTGATGGGAAAATAAAAACATACCCACTACATACGTGTTTCGTAACTTTTTTGGGGCAGTCACTACCGGACTATGTTTCCATATACCGAGCCCGTTGTAAAGTTAATCAGTATATACCCAAAGTAAGGCAATGTCAGAATTGTCTGAGATTCAATCACTCCGCTCTCCAATGTCGCAGTAAAATTAGATGAAGCCATTGTGGTGACAATCACACTAAAGAAGAATGTCCCAATGCGGGTAAGCCCCCTAGCTGTGCTAACTGCAGTCTCTCCCATAGTGCAGAAAGTCAGCTGTGTTCTCATTATAAGGCTAAGGTAGACAGCAACAACAAAAGGTTTTCCGATGTCTCATACGCAGATACAGTAAAGACTAACACGATCTCGGCCCATCTAGAGAGTAACCTCTTCAAGCGGAGCCTGCCACAGCCACGGCCCTCAACTACAGAGGGTAGCCAATCTCAAGAAACACTCTTCCCCCCACTCGCTACGCCTTCCCATAAGCATGTTACGAAAATAAAATCCACATTTAATAGATTCAGGCCTTATGTAAATAACACTAATGCTAGTAATATTACCCAATTTAATAGCGATCCGCTTAGCCCTATAACTGAAAATCCACATAAAACTACCGTCCACGAGAGATTTGTAGCCCAAATAAATCAATTACTTAACACATTGAAGGCGGCACCAGCCATGTCCCAGAAACAGTTAGTAGACACGGTAGGAGCCACCCTATTCCAAATAGTACAAGAAAATCCATCTGTTGTAGACCATATGAACGAAGAAAAAAAGATACATACTAATAAAAATCTCACTAAATTTTAAATAAAAATCGAGTATTATGGATAGTATTAAAAGTAGTTTGCCCACACAAAATGCTAATTGGCAGGTCTTTAATAATTGCTCTATTACTCGTATCCTACAATGGAATATACGTTCTTTTAAGACTAATAAAAATTCACTAGAATTACTACTCCAACGAGAAAATATATCTATTGCTATATTATCAGAAACCTGGACATCTCCAACCTTACAGTATAGACTCAGCGGCTTTAACTTTCTTAGAGACGATCGTATAGATGGATATGGGGGGAGCGGCATCCTGATACGTAACAACTTGCCCTTCACCAAGTTGGACATCAACAATGACCAGGAGGAAGATCTACAGATGACAGGAGCGAGGGTGAGGCTGGGGACGGAGGAGCTTAGCTTCGTCTCCTTATACCTGAGGCCGGGTGCTAAGATAACTGTAGCGCAGTGGGTCAGACTTATATCGCAGGTTCCCTCACCAGTTGTGATAGGGGGAGATTTTAATGCACATCACACTGCTCTAGGTAGTTCATTTACAGATGCTGAGGGTGTCACATTACTAGACTTCATGGACCAATATCACCTTTGCTATTTAAATGATGGCTCACCTACTTTACTCCCTAGACCTGGATGGAAACCCTCTGCTCCAGACATTACTATGTCCTCCTCGGATATCGTTCTGCAGGCATCCTGGACTGTCTTAGATGAAATATTGGGCTCAGATCATTATGGAATCATGATTGAGTATCACAGTAACATCAACACTCAACAGTGCCAAGGAAGAGTTACACAGGGATGGTCGATCCCCTACGCTGATTGGGAATCATACAGGAATGTTATGAAAACAGAAATGGAACGTAAGACACCAAGCAGTTATGCTGAACTAACCGATGTGATCAATCACGCAGCCTCTAAGTCAATTCCCCGCAAGAAAATAAAGAGTGAAACACATACAATATCTCAGAAAAATAAATTTCCAAAGCACTGGTGGGATAAAGAATGCCAAGAACTTTGGACAGAGAAGCAGCGGGCTTTTCAAAATTTTAAAAAGAATACCACTATAACTAATTATATACAAGTTAAGAAGAGTATTGCGGTATGCAGAAAAACATTAAAAGACAAAAAAAGACAGAAATGGATTGCCTTCTGCGAGTCATTAAACAAGGATACCCCATTGAAGATAGTCTGGAATAATCTCAAGAGATTGAAGACGGGTATGTCTACAACAGGTAGTAAGTGTAGCTCAGGGGAATGGATGGGAGAGTTTCTGGACATGATAGCTCCCCCGGCGGTCCCTCCCGATGTTGGTAGGTCACTCCTCCACATTGACAACAAAGATCCAGTGAACAGCCCTTTCACCATGAATGAGTTGAAACAAGCAATAAAGTCCGCATCTAATGTAACTCCAGGATATGATAATATACACTACGCTATGCTAAAAGAACTCCCAGCTCTGGGTGCTCAAAACCTGCTAAACATTTTAAATAAAGTTTGGCTAGGCGAGGAGGACTGGAATATTCAAATAATAAGACCGATATTGAAACCATCGAAGGATCCTGAGAATGCAAACTCTTATCGGCCTATCGCGCTTTCTTCTTGCCTGGGCAAAACATTCGAACGAATGGTTAAGACAAGGCTGACGTGGTGGCTCGAAAAACATGACATACTACCTGAATCACAGCATGGATTTCGGGAACAACACAACACCATGGACAACCTTACATGCCTCGTAACAGATGTTTACACTTCGCACTATTCTAAGGAAACCACTGTGTCATTGTTTCTCGATTTAACCAACGCCTTCAGCAATGTCAACATAAATCTATTAATTAACTTCATGACTGAAATAGCGGTACCCGGAAGGATAATCAACACCTGTATCAATCTTCTCCGGGAAAGAACTCTATACGTATCCCACAACAACTCCTTTTTCGGACCGAGGACTGTCACCAACGGATTGCCACAGGGGGCAGTGCTCAGCCCTACATTGTTTAGTCTCTATACAAGGAAGTTAGAAAAACTATTCTCTCCACAGGTTCGAACGCTACAATTTGCAGATGATATTTGCATTTACACCTCCCATAAAGACGAAAATAAGGCTGTTGAAAAATTAGCTGTAGCAATGGAGAAGTTCAATGAATGGGCCCTTGGTTTGGGGCTTGACTTATCAGTTACCAAGAGTTCAGCTATGTTCTTTACTCGTAAGAGGAAAACTTACAATGATAAGGAAATTACCATTGGACCATACACGTTTCCGGTGGTAAAATCAGTGAAATTTCTGGGATTAATATTGGATAGAAAGCTTATTTGGAAAGAGCACATAGATTATCTACTCAGCAGTTGTGAGAAAGTTCTAAATGTCATCAGGTGTGTTAGCCGGATCAGATATGGATCCCACCCAAGCATTGCGCTACTGTTCTACCGTGCTTTAATATTATCTAGGATAGATTATGGTAGCATGTTATATGCGGATTCAGCCAAAACTCACTCCCTCAAGTTAGACCGTATTCAGTACAAGGCTCTGAGAATATGCTTAGGAGCCATGAACTCTACTCCAACTAATGCCTTGCAAGTAGAAGCAAGGGAGCCCCCACTCCATCTCCGACGAAAGCTACTAATGCGAAGATTCTTAGCCAGCAGAATGACCAGGCCCTCACACCCAGTAACAAACAGACTGACACAGCTGGTCACCTCTAGCACAGACCATACTTACTATATGAAGAAAAGATCACCTGCTTTAGTAGAGGAGCATTTGAAGATAAAACATATAATGTTGGGATCTACACCATCCTTGGGAAGTCACCAGATATACAGAAAATCTGATAGCTGGACACTCTCTCCCTACAGACACATAGTAACAGATTATAGAGACTTTCAAGCACTAAAAAATCCTCCTCCATTTCTCATCACGGCCTTTGACACTGGCAGGTCCAAGGATGTTTGGTCAGTGTACACTGACGGTTCCAAAACTGAATCAGGAGTTGGGGCCGCTTTCCTAGTCCCTTCTTGTAAGCTAAATAAAACTTTTAAACTATCCTCTTTATGTTCCATATTTACAGCAGAAGGATTAGCAATACGGGAGGCGCTAATGCATTTTAAACAAAAGGATATGGATACTGGAGTTTTATTTACTGACAGCAAGAGCGTACTGCTATCGTTAAAGTATATCTATAAACAACTGAACCCAGTGATTCGTGAAATAAACGATATCCTAGCGGATCTCCGTAGAGCTGGTAAAGACATTTATCTGGTTTGGATACGAGGACATAGTGGCAACGTACACAACGACGAGGTGGATAGGTTGGCTAAGCAAGCAGTCCTCGGTGGAAACAGGGTTAACCTAATTCCTACCTCAGATTTAAAATCTCATTTTTTCAGAATTCAGATGAAGAATTGGCAGAAGGAATATGACAACAGCAAATTAGCCAAAGGAAAATTCTACAGTCTGATACAGCCTACAATCCCTAGCAAGCCTTGGTTCCATGCATTGAACAGACCCAGGAACATACTGACAACTCTGATCCGATTACGACTGAACCATAACTGTCTACCTGCACACCTGTACAAGATCAGGGTGGTGAACTCGGCTGAGTGCGACTGTGACCAGGCCACCCCCGCTGATGCTAACCATGTTCTCCTCGGATGTACTCTAACGGCCACCGGAAGGGACTCTTCCTACCAGTCAATAGTCCAACATGGTCTCCCTCTTCCCACTCATATCATTCCTCTCATCTCTTCTCCAAATAAAAAAATTACCTTAGTTGACCACCTATATAAATATTTGATGAATAATAACATAAAGATTTAAAATCACTTTCGATTATTATTACAACTAATTAGCCTCTTATCCTATTGTATAATGGCGTGACCTGGTGGGGGGCACTTTGGGTGCCCGGGTGTGTGTGCCGGCCGGGCTGGGGGCTTGGGGCGGCTCAGATGGGCTCTTTGGACTGTAACAGTCCCGGGCTTGGAGGGTGTGGACGGCCGTACACACATGCACACCCTCAGCGACAAGCCTCGCTGAAGTAATATAAAGTTAATATAAAGCAGCACCAGTGTGCCCAGTACTCAGGGAGTAGCCCGGATGAGCGGTCCTCTGTCGCCTGGTTTGGCGGGGCCGCATGCTGGGGGCCTGGGGGCCCTCTGCTTGGTCATAAAGTTATATAATTCCAAATACTGAAGCCCATTCATACATAATGACAGTGTAGTGATGGCTGATGTGCGCTGATCATAAAGCCAGAAAAGGGGAGGAAAAAAAAAAAAAAAAAAAAAAAAATTCACACCATTAGTTTGTACGTACCTCAAAGTTCTGTGTTTTATACTTTCATTAAAATACACTCCAAATATTACATAGCTTTATAAAATACACTACCGAGTTCATTTTATTTTAAATGAAATACAATTTTCTACCATACTTTAAACAAGAACGCAACATATATCATACATTATTATACATTCCTACTTCTGTTACATCACAAAGTTACTTGATTCTATCTTTAAAAAAAAAAATAAAACTACCAGTTAGTGCATAACGTTTCAGTGTCAAAACTTTCATTTAAATTTGAATGTACTAATAAAGCTTCTAGAAGTAAGTCACAGCCTTCCTCAGCCAGCCATATTTTTTTATTGGATATTAATATTATTCTTATGAATTACATTATTTTCTATATTTTAAAAATTATATTATTACTAATTCACTCTATTCTGATTTTTTGAATGCACTTTACTATGTTTTTAATGATAACATAATTAAAAATGTTTGTATAGGGTATCCATTGATACTATAAGTTTATTAGGTAATTTGTTTATTTTGATTTTATAGTTTAAAGAAATGTTTTTAAATATATTTAATGTACTTTCTTCTCCCTCGTAGCTTCTTTAAATATTACATCTTTCTGTTTAAACTGAGTGTAAACGGAACAATCTTGCCGCCATTTTTCCCTTAAACTCTTGTTTTATGTTTACAATAATTAATTCTTTTTATTGTTTTTATCCCTTCTCTAGATTTGATCCATGTTTTAATTTTTTCTTCTCTTTTCAGAATGTACTTGTTATACAATCTACTATTATTTATCTACAAAATGTTGATATTGACATTTTCCTAAACTTTGAAACTGGGTAATATTTATTGACTTAACCTTGTTCTTTATAATTATTTTTTTAGGTGATTAATTGAATATTCAGTTTATAATCATAGTTTTTAATATTGTTTTAGTTCAAATGCATGTTTATTTGCAGGACAAAAAGGTTTAATTTTTAATTTATTTTTATTTCTTATTAAATTATATTTGTTAATATTATTGTTTTGATATTTCTTTTATAGTTTATTAATGAAAATATTTAGAAAAGGAAAGAACAGGACGGTTCGAATCATCAATAAAAATTATATAATGGGATAGAATTTCTTAGTAACTAGCAGGTTACCATGTTATCTATGGGATTTATCAATAATCAAGAGGAAAAAAACTTTACAAAAATTTGGAAATGTTTATTTTATATTTAAGGTAAACTTCTAAATTGTCTATGTAATTATTATTTATTTTATTAAAAGTGAATTTTTAAAAATGTACTTAAGTGTTTCTTAAGTTCTGGAATAGTTTTATCTTATGATTATATTCTTATGCATTTAAAATTTTGCACATATTCTTGTTAAGTGTTATTTAAATATAAATTTACAATTAGTATTGCTGCAAATTTTAGAACAATATCGATCATTGTAGTGTCCTGTGAGTTTCTTGGTCCCTCCGAGGATTTTCACTGATTTCGCCGGTAGTTGGTATGCGTGCTTGCTCACTGAGGTCAAGATTGTGGGTTCGAATCTCGTCCGGGAGAGAGTTTTATTTCGTAGATAGCACTCCTCCCACCCGATGTAAATAATAACACCGTTATAGAGGCATGGCTAACATGGTAACCTGCTACTTACTAAAAAATTCTATTCCATTATATAATTTTTATTGATGATTCGAACCGTCCTGTTTCCCCTTTCTAAATAGCACATAAATTCTATACAGAAGACAATAATGTCCTTGAACAGGATAAAGGAATATACACACACTAAAGGAATATAAACTCCACACACTACTTGTCAATATTTTCACTATATTGGTCAAAATTACACGACTATTGTTTCGCCTGTTACGGCATTATCAAGTGAACTAAACAGATGTCCACAATAGTAGTAATCTCTGTTTAGTTCACTTGATAATGCCGTAACAGGCGAATAGTCGTGTAATTTTGACCAATATAGTGAAAATATTGACAAGTAGTGTGTGGAGTTTATATTCCTTAGTGTGTGTATATTCCTTTATCCTGTTCATTATGAATTTTCACAAAGTAGACCTGGAATCAGTTCAATACTTAATAATGTCCTTGCCCGAAGCTGTCCGTTGTAAAGAAACTATTATTGCATTAGCTGAACATTTTTACAGCTTATCATCTCTATTTCTTTGTTTTTACAATACAATTTTATTTACCATATTCGTAATCATTTAAATTTATATAATACAATTTTCATTAACGTTTCCAATATCTTTATATGTAAGAAATTTGTATCTAGGACCTCTTCTGTGGGACATGTGGTGAGAAGGCGATCCGAGGAGGTTAGCCCTCCTGGTCCTGGATGCCAGAGAGTCAGGAAGAAGTCCCCGTGGGATACCAGACTCTGGAGGGGAGTCTCCTTGAAGAGAGATGCTACTGAGAGGCGGTTAGGTTGACTAACACCACTCTCGTCTGTGGCCAACGGAGCAGGGTTAAAGAAGTCATTTACCAGAACACTAAACTATTCTTCACACATGGAACCCTGATCTTCATCTCTTTTAGAATGTTATACATAAAATTAAACTTTTGTCTGTTCATGGTCGCAATGATTTTTTTGAAAATCAGAAATCCGTTTTATTTTATATAGAAGCCTTTATAGACCATCAGTTCAATTTATGTAAGTATGCGTGTACAATTGAGCTTCACGGCTGAGCGTATTCACGAGTAGTTTACTAACTTCAAGATCACGGGTTCGAAACCCTGCCGAGGCCCTTAGTTTATTTTATCTGGGAGGTAAAAAAAAAAACATAATAATAACTAACTCTTGAGCGGTTGATCATATTTTCGATTCTCCCAAAAGATGCGCTCCTGAGCAAGGCCTCAACTTCATAAAGGAACTAGCTTTATTTTATCGTATTGAAGGAAAGGCAATCTTGGTTAACTGCACACAATAGGGGGGAGATGCGGGCCTACTGGGAGGCAGCTACAAAAAGATGTGTGGATACAAAAGACGAGGGGGGAGGATCCACCAAAGAAGAGAGGAGGCTTTCAGAAGGCAACTTGAGAGGGGCCTAAGGAGATCAAGTAATCAAGTGTAGGCCAAGTTTCAGCTAACAAGAGCGCTTAACTCTCCTCCTCAGAGGATTAATAAAATATTTAAAAGACTAATTTCGTCTTATGTATATATATTTGTCTCACAATATTGTAAATCTAAACGTATGTAAATAAAGGCCTATTATTATTATTTAAAAAATTAACATTTAGGTCCCTCCTTCAAAAAAAACCCTATATGCGAATCTGCCTCTATAATAAACAGACCAAACTTCATTTAAAAAGGAAAATTCTCTCATATAACTTTCCATTTGAAACTCAAAAAGAGGTAAGTTTCAGAGAAGAATGTTAACACTAATAAGACAAAACTCTCTCCGGAATTTCATGTATCCTGACATTCTATCCACTGTTACAGACTACCAACTTTTGAATGTGTGAGTCTACTTGTAGAACAATAAATAATTCATTCTAGTTTTCTATTATTATTTTATTTGCCACATGTACGATGCATGTTTGCTAGGCCTCATTTTTTTTTTTTTTTTTGATAAAGTAGCCATCATCAGTATAGTGTATATAATAAGGAATGTCAACATGTAGAAGACTGAAGGACACATTGTGAGAGCTACAAAAGTAGGTACTGTTTATTTAAAATTAAATTATATATGCCCATTAAAGACTGGCCACAAAGAAAAGACATATAATTTTAGGTATTAGTAGTAACAATATTTGTATATAATTGATTTTTTTTTTCAAATCTATTTTTTTATCTTTATACTTAATGTAGGTTAAGTGTAAATAAATGCAAATATTTTTGTTCTCGATTATATTATATTCATTTTCTCTGTCAACCAAATAAAATATATATTTTGATTAGATAATGGAACATTTTTGCAAATTCAGAAAAATTTGCTGGCATCAGAATTATATTTTAGAAGAAATCCAAATGAAGTAAATAAAAATTGAATTTTTTTATTCAAAATTTCTTGTCATAAAGTTTATATATTTTTTTTATTAGGATCCTTTTCGGAAACTACTACAGAATTTTAGAGTAGAAAATTTAATATAAGACCAGCCAATTTCAACAGGGAATGTGATAATATTTATTTTTTAATTATTTTTTTTTCATTAAATATATTTTTTTATTATCATTTATATATATCATATATTCTTTCAATAAATATCTGATAAAGCAATCTTGGAAGTAATTAAGGAAGACAAAATGAACAAAACAATGTATACATTTTTTTATACCTACCTGTGTACATAACGAATACTTATTTTAACTTTATTAAAGAATTTATTTTTTGTGTTTACGAGAAAATACTTTCAAAACTATGAAATCGTTGAATTTATATGGCAATAATGTATTTTATAGAACTATGTATGGAATCGTTGAATCTGTATGGCAGTAATATATATTACAGAACTATTTATTTAATAAATGCATATTTATTAGTTCTTCAAAGTTTCGTTCATCTATGGAACTCTTCTCATCACATTTCTCTGTATTATTTTTTGAATTAAAAAAATAGAGGGCGCTCACAACCTTATTGGTATTATTTTGTTTATTTTATTAAAAAGATTTCATTGTCTTTTTTTAAACAAATTAAGTTAACTTTTCGACAAGATAAGTGAGCACATCTTCCTAATTGGATGGTCAAACAATTTTATATCTTCAAGGAGGGAAGTTGTTATTTGTATTTCAACAGGTCCAGCTTGTTTCATAAGGGTTGAGGGTAGGAAGGAAGAGAACTGGAACTTGGAGTTGGCTAACAGGATCTTAACGAACCATAGCAAGAGGAGGCCTTCCTGGCTGTGTGGTTAGTGTGATAAACAGGAGGCCTCCCTGGCTGTGTGGTTAGTGTGACAAACAGGAGGCCTTCCTGGCTGAGTGGTTAGTGTGACAAATAGGAGGCCTCCCTGGCTGTGTGGTTAGTGTGCCAAACAGGAGGCCTTCCTGGCTGAGTGGTTAGTGTGACAAACAGGAGGCATCCCTGGCTGTGTGGTTAGTGTGCCAAACAGGAGGCCTTCCTCGCTGAGTGGTTAGTGTGCCAAACAGGAGGCCTCCCTGGCTGAGTGGTTAGTGTGCCAAACAGGAGGCATCCCTGGCTGAGTGGTTAGTGGGTTAAACAGGAGGCCTCCCTGGCTGTGTGGTTAGTGTGCCAAACATGAGGCCTTCCTGGCTGAGTGGTTAGTGTGACAAATAGGAGGCCTCCCTGGCTGTGTGGTTAGTGTGCCAAACAGGAGGCCTTCCTGGCTGAGTGGTTAGTGTGACAAACAGGAGGCATCCCTGGCTGTGTGGTTAGTGTGCCAAACAGGAGGCCTTCCTCGCTGAGTGGTTAGTGTGCCAAACAGGAGGCCTCCCTGGCTGAGTGGTCAGTGTGCCAAACAGGAGGCCTTCCTGGCTGAGTGGTTAGTGTGCCGAACAGGAGGCATCCCTGGCTGTGTGGTTAGTGTGATAAACAGGAGGCCTCCCTGGCTGTGTGGTTAGTGTGCCAAACAGGAGGCCTCCCTGGCTGTGTGGTTAGTGTGCCAAACAGGAGGCCTTCCTGGCTGAGTGGTTAGTGTGCCAAACAGGAGGCCTCCCTGGCTGAGTGGTTAGTGTGACAAATAGGAGGCCTCCCTGGCTGTGTGGTTAGTGTGCCAAACAGGAGGCCTCCCTGGCTGAGTGGT